>JAIEZT010000124.1:13880260-14115260 GCA_019594935.1 Periophthalmus modestus | reverse complement strand
AATTAATCTATAATAGGCCAATATTAACACTGGATGTGCATGCATTAATTCTATCTGACTAAAATAGCAAACCCATTTGTCTCCGACGGGATGTGAATGCAGCGGGACTAACGCACTTCCCTGTTCCTGCTCCGCTCAGTGATGGCAGCCATGGGACAGAGATGAGCGACGACACTATTTACAAACCATTGTCAGTAAGCGGTGCTGGTTTATACCAAGTTATAGTCTTTTCTAACATTTCTGACTTATTTTCTATCTACGGACACCTTCAAAAACTGTAGAAAATGATTCTTTCTGAACAAAGCTAGCAAACAGCGGTTAGCCTCAAGCTCAAATGAATGCGAGTGCCGTGCTGCTCGATAAAGCAGCTGCTCTGCTCACGGTGTAACATCTCATAAGGTAAAACACATATACACTTACTGTGTGTATCAATTCGCATGAATAAAACAAAAATATATCAGCTGAATTTGGGCAAAATGCGTTTGTCTGTGTAACTGTACTGCGAGTGTGCAGCAGTATATTATGATACAGGCTATATACAATGTGTTTGTCTGAATATTTCCTTAAATTGTGACATCTCTCTCCGCCTTTAGCTTAGTTTACCATGGCCATCACTCAATTCCGCCTTTTCAAGATTTGCACATGCCTAGCAAGCTTGCTTTCATTCTTTAAAAAGCTAATATGCAGGTAAGCACACCCTTGTAATGAAACAGTTTGTCTCACTCCATTCTGTTGTAATTACTCAGTATTACAGGCTTCATTTGTGAACATTACCTGCAGGAGTGGAAGAGGTCGCAAGCTCAGTGGAGATCAGGTAACTCTACCAACAACAGTGGATTACTCATCAACGGTACCAAAGCAGGTTGGTGTTAAAATCCATGTCATTTATATACAGATTGAATTATGTTTAACACTATGATTTTCAATATTATTTAAGTGTTGGTTGATGGGATATGGCAGCCTTGATAGTGGATAACATTTACAATCACCATGATATTAAGCTTGTGGACTATTATTGTTATCATAAGTATACCACTGCTTGTGGCAGTGTGGCAGATTTTATTCACACATTGGCAATTGTTTTCTGTGCTGTAGTCTGCACAGCCTGAGATAGAGGAATGGAGTTCCTGGGATGAAGATGCTCCTACCAGTATCAAAATTGAGGGTGGAAATGGAAACATTACCCCTTCAGCTAATGACCAAGAAGAAGAGCCAGACTACTTCAAAGACATGGCCCCAACTATAAGAAAAACACAAAAGGTCAGTTCATGAAGTGTGAGTGACAAATTGTAACACAACAGTTTAAGACGACCTGGCAGAGCTTTGTAATTTAACCAAAACATATTCAGAGTTAATTTTTTGTATTGCAGATTGTGTTAAAGAAAAGGGAACCTGCAAATTACCTGGTTCCCGATGGCTCTTCAGGTTTCTCCAGTCGACTGGCAGCCTCTCAGGACATGATGACTTTCAGTCCTCCTTCAGTAAATATTATTTTCATTCATATTTAGTTTAAAATGGAACAAATGGAGTTTGTTGATTAATGCTGATTATAGGCTGAGCTGGGAGAATTGGACAACTGGCAGGAAGACACAAATGCCTGGGAGGAAGAATCCGATGCTGCATGGGAGGCTGAAGAGGTATTAAGGTAAATATATATATTTTAAATGTGTGTCATACAAACTATTGACTCTATGTTGTCAAAGCTTCAAGTATTTTTCCTCTGTATTCTATTTAGAACTTAATAATAATAAAATCTAAGCATTGTGCTGCAAGAAGACAACTATTGTATTGTGGAATTGTTTCCAATAGAAAATGTATCCATAGGAGTAGGCATCTATTTTACGTTTATACCCATTTACCTTTTGCTATAGCCTTTTAATCATGAGACAGAGAAGATGGGCATCCATCATATTTCAGCATGAATGGACACATTTTAACACATCCATTGTGTTAAAATGTATCCTTTCAACTGATTGGATGGCTAAGGCGCTAAAATTATGTAACATGGGGAACTGGCCAGCAGATGGTGGTATCTTTCACTAAATCGTCAGAGAAAGTACTTGCTTTTGACCCTTCACTTCCAGCTGACCAGGCTTCTGTTAGTGACTCATGTAATGATCCTAGTCCTTTTGCTGCAGACAACAGAAGATGGCTGAGCGTGAGAAGCGATATATGGAGCAGCAGAGGAAGAAGATTGAGAAGGAGGCACAAAGGATGATGAAAAAAGAGCAGAAAATGGCCGTCAAGCTGTCATAACATTTTATCACTGCTCAGGTCTGAGCCAGAGGACAGTCCAAGACCCTGATTCTAAAGTTGCTCTTTTAAAATCTTCAATTAAACTGGTTCACCTGAGATTTCCCCTTTTCTCTACCATGTTTCCACCAGCATTCATTTGATTCAAATTTACCATAATGATGTAGTTGCTAAGGGTCATTCACACTTCCAGGTTTTCTGATACAATGTATAACTGATGCATTTTATAGAAGGTCACAGTATGTAATTTCAGTTTGGGATGTAAAAATTTGTATTCAGGTCATGTAATTTGTAAATCAATGCTCTTACGGTGCAAGCAAGATGTTTTTCTTTGTCTTCGCAACAGAAAACAGACAAATGTGTAAATGTAATTATTAAAAGGAATCTTTGATATATACGAATCATATTTTTATTTGTGAAAGTATATTTTCTTTTTACTAGTGCCCAGCTATTGTCATGGAGATACTGTGCATACAACGTAATAATGGCATGATAGGAAGTTTTATTTTATTTTATTTTACCTTTATTTAACTAGGAAGTTCCATTGAGATTCATAATCTCTTTGACTCCTTGTTGTATTATGTTGTTCACTTGGTTTACTATCAATCTAATGACAAGGGGTTAGTGAGGTACTATTGCAATGTGAAGTGTGATTTAAGTATAGTTATGCAACTTGCACATCACCATCTGGTAGAGATGCACTAATCAAGCGTTTGGCGTATGTTCAGGCATGTTTACTTGTTTGCAATGGGTTATGTCATTGGATTGCATGGGTACGCTCAGCTGCTCTGGCACTGACTTATTTCACTTTTTGGAATGAAGTCATTATAGACTGCAGCTTTTGGCGCTGCGATAAGTGGACTTGATGCATTTCATTTTATGCTTAAATGAAAGGATATCGGTGTCTGAAATCTGTTATGTAATAGACCAATCAGGTGGGAGTTGATTCATGTTTCCTTTGTATTATAGCAAAAAAAGTGCATGCCATAAAGATGTGAAGACCTTTACCTGGTTTTATTAACCTCATCTAAAACAGGAACAGATGGAGCAGAAAAAATATAGTACAGTACTTAAAAATCTCAATATTTGCTTACGTTGTATGGTACCGTGTGAGCAAAAAAGAAATTAAGAAAAATCTGACTTTGACCTTTATAACTAGACTTGGAACTCCACCCCTGTATCTGTTTTCATCCCAGTACTAAGGGCCTGCATACAACCATGGTACCTGAAAAGCCAGAGAAAGTGGTCAGATTTGTGATATTTATCATGCTTTAATAATATTAAAAGGACATTTGACATTTACCAACAGTATTGCACATAGCTCAGGCACGTCAACATGTGTTCAGCATTGAAGCATTTATGAACAATACACAAGAAGTTGTACAAAATAAAGCTCTATTCCCAGTGAGGAAAATATATATGCTTCTCACAAAATAAGAGTGACGTGACATTAAAGCTTTGGCTGAAGGTTTAAGGTTTCCGTTTAAACAAAACACAACAAAGTGACCATTGATGACTTTTCCAATACAAACATTCACCTTCAAAATATCCCATCCCAACAAGTTTTGTGACACATTTAGGGACAGTACGGGACAATAACACACATAACCATCTACCTAGATGATTATCTTATACATAAATAAAAATACTCTAAATAAATAATCCCTTTCATATCACCATTTGTCTAATTCATGGAAACTAGAGTGCAAAGTCAAGTGGATTCAAAATAACTGGCAAATTTATGGTGTTTAATAATAATCTCACAAAAATGATGCAGAAGTGCTTTTAGTTTATGCATGCAGGAATCCTTCAAGTGCCTGGCCTGTTAGCCACATGACGAAGAGAGTGCAATCCCATGATGCAACAGCCCCTAATCAAAGCAGCGATGTTATAAAATGGCATGCTTCCATCTGTCCCGTGCCTTGAGTACATCCAGGCCACCGTAGGCAAGACTGGAGCTGCCACTGCTACCAGGTCGACCAAGAAGTTGTTGCTCCAGTAACGTTTTTCCACAACCTCAAGTCCAGGGGTAAGGCGATGCCCCTCACTCACACTGTCAAAGTCTAGTTCTTCCATGAACTTTGGGCTCTCCATGGCTTCTGTAGACCCAATGCCTGAATCGGTGGAGGTATCTGGGCTTTCATCTTTGATGGGCATGTTGGATAATGATGGATTGGCAGTTGTGATTTCTTGTAGTTTCTCTGAACTTGACAGATTGGGTTCATCAAATGTTACGCCATGAAACTTGAGCAGTTGGAGAAGCAGGGTTTGAATGTCAAAACACACTGGGTCAGTCTGAACCTCCTTGTCATCTTGGCATGGTCCGATTTGGGATAGGGTTACTGTTGTTGATGCAGTATTTACAGGTCCAGCAGATTGCCCATTTGGAGACACTTCCGACAAAGTTGTTAGCATTTCCCCATCAACCCTTAGCTTTCCACTTGCATCCTGACTACAATCTACTGCTGTAGACATGAAGATTGTCTCCAAAATGTCCGCTCTGTTGGCCATCTCATCGTTAACAAGCAGCCCACTGTCTGCCATTGCCTCTGCTCCTTGTTCCATGTCAACATCCACCACACCCAGCATCTTTTTCCCCCTACCATTCGAGCCATCACAGATAAAGTCCAAAGTCTGTTCATTATCAATGCTGTTGCCACTTTGGGCCAACTCCATACTGTGAAGAAGAGACTCTAGTTTTCGGTTTTGGATGTTGATGTCGATAAAGTACTTTTGGATGCCCTTGTCTTTCTCCATGAGGCTGCTCTTCATGGTCTCCACCACCTGACGTAGCTGCTTGATCTCTTTGCGGGCTTCTTTGAGGGACAGCTGGGCCTCTACCCGGTGACATTCCTCCTCAATCCAGTCTTCTCTCATCCGACTCAGCTGCCCCTTCAGCTCTTCAATTTCAGTCTCCCTGTGACAAGATTAAGAAAAAGTTTAAACGAACAAATCCTGACGTACAATATAAACTACTTTTTTAACAGTATGAATTCTTGAACTTCACTGGTCTATACCCACCTGTCTCGGACTCCATTTTCAGATTCCAACAGTTTAGTTCTAAGGTGCCTGATAGCCACCTCTTTCTGCTGCAGTGGAGTCAGGTACTGCTCTGGGCTCGGGGGTCTGACGCCATGGTTGTCTCCACATGAATGGTACCGTCCCAGACTGGCTCTTCTGTGGACAAACAGTGTTGTATAAAGCACTTTTCAAAAGTCACACTGTTGGTTGTAGTCACAGCTGCTGAAGATAGTTGTATTGATATTTATTTAACTAGGATAGTCCAACTGAGATTAAGAATCCCTTTTCAGAGTAGTCTTGGTCCCAGTGGGGACCCAACAGTTCACATTTTCAGTGGTAGGAGAAACCGGAAGACCCAGAAAGGTCCCGGGCCACCCCCGAATGGAACTCTGGAGCTTCTTGCTGTGAGGCAATGGTAACCACTGCAATACAACGCTGCCCATACATTCTGATTATGCAGGTTTTGGGACATCCACCCTATGTGATACTTCACAGTAGGTCTGACTGTCACTTACATTTTGAACTAAGCATGTAAACAAATGTAGTTATTCACCAACTACAGGTAAATAGCTTGGGAAATCAGTGGTGGTGAGGCAGATGTGCTGAAGCCAAGAATTACCATCTGACATTTGGATACACAGATGACACAGGATTAGTGTAGAGTACAGGAGAAAAACCCTCAAATACAGCATTAACCAAACACAGACACGGCAGCAAAATAAATTGTCTATGCCAAAGTCAATTGCATTACCAAATGTCTCCCAATTTGAAGAAATGACCAAAGATCCAGTTTATATTGTTAAATAGACAAACTATTCCAACCCCCATTTCTAACAACCTGGATACAGGCAGCTCTGATGAGAGTGCACTGCACTGCACTGCAGCCAGAAAGGGAGAGAGGAGAGAGTGCGGGGGGAAGAGAGGTCACATGATACTAGACTGCACAAGCAGCGAGAGAGATGGCAAGAACATTGTGTAATTTTGCACTGCTTTAAATTCATATTCAGTTACTGCTAAGAAACAAGATAGAATCTAGTTTGAATCATTAATGTGGAGGGTATTGCAGTTTAACAGATTATTAATACATGGTGTAGATAAACACTGACAAATGCATTTGCCATTTTAGGGAGGTTAAAGGTTTTCTTGCAAGTTTAACATCTTTATAAAATCCACACCCCAGTCAATCTAAATTAGCTCATAGAAAAGCAGTGACAGAATAGAACACTCAAACATCAAGGATACAAACCTATATTCTTATACATTGTAGAAATCTCAAGCAATTTTTTCAATCTGTCACATAAAACCATAGACTAACTATGAATTTATCACATGCAACTCAACGTGCTTTAGACACGCAAGCACTCAATATATGAATAATAGAGAAGTGGCCAATACCTTGCGGAGGGGCTAGAGTTGCAGCTGCTGTTAGTGGAGAAGGCCATTCTGGGAGGTGTCCCGTAGGGGGCATACAGTTCTGCATCGCGGTTTGCAACTGGGCTCCCAGCTGGTTAAAAATGGGCAGTGGTCTGATGCGAGTAGTCCGGCTTATTTAGACAAATTAACAAAGGGGAAAAAAAGGAATTTCATATTATATGCATTTTATTTATATACCAATTGCCAACCTACATCTGGATTTGTACCTGCGAGTTGGAATATTTTTTCCAACTGAATTTGAGGAGACAGTCTCTCTGGCCTTTAGGCTGCCAGTGCTGCTGGAGGAGCTGAAATCTGCTTCACTTCCTACAAAATAAGTGGCAACTCAAATTTGTAAAAACCTGACTTTAAAAAAAAAACCTAAGTGGTAATATTACTGGCTAGAAGCATGCCTAAATAGTGTATTTTGTAGAAGCTCTATTGTAAATTTCTTACAATACCTAACATTCTTGCTGCAAACGCTTCTGTTGATATCATTTCGCAGTATGATTAAAAAGTCATTTTTACAGTCAAACCTGAGAAGCATCTTTTGCCGTCAAAGAAAACCATATTATGTGTTCGGTGACGACAGTGATATAAAAATAAACAGTGATCTTCTTTTCGTTAGTGAATCAACTGAAGTCTGTGCACATCAACCCAGTGTAGTAACCTCCAGCTAATCAGCTTGATTGACTAAGCCCCTGAAACTTTGTCTCAACCAATCAGCTTCCCTTTCTCTCTGTCTCATGATAGGTCAGTATGAGAAGTCATTTTGGGATAGCAATTTGAGCTACAGTTTCCAGCAGTTCTGCCCTTTGTTCCGAGGTAAACATCATGCAGTGAATTCGATAAATCTGGATTCTGCAGTAAAAAGAGTCTCAGAAGCACAATTGTCAAGTGCACAGTAAAAAGTGGACAGAAAGATAAATATAAGGCATTAAATTAATGAATTAGTCATGATTATGTTTTGACAACAAATTCAATAATCATTAAACTAATCCTAATAAGCAAAATGACCACAAGCTTAAATCATTACAGGGTGAACTATCAGCTAATTAATACTATAACAAATAATATGAGAACTTCTCATTGATAACATGTGAATGTATTATGGCTGTATCGGTATTATTGAAATTAATGTAATATCATTTAGCAAGCAAGATAATTTAACAGGAACTTTAAGCCCCCCTGTCCAGTCTGAGTCTTACTTTTGTGCTTCATAGCAGAGCGTAGTTCCCTTTTTTGTCTTGTTCTGGGGTGTAGTTCTCCACATCCTTCTGCAACCACTCGGACCCTCTTCACTTTGATGCGTTCAGGTAGCACTGGGGAGCTGTGGGCGCTCTGCTCCGAACCGGACAGGGTTTTGGAAGGGGAAACGGACTTACTGGTAGGGCAGCCGGTGTCATCTAGTTTATAGTGATCATAATATAGGAACAGTAATAGTGAGGGGGAAAAAAACTCAGTCAATCAAAGTTCAAAGGGACATTTAAATTGTTATTGACCTGAACCAGATTGTACCCACTTGGCACTGGTACTTAAATAAATAGGTAATGTGTACTTATTGGCATATAAGTACAAACAAATCTGTACTGAAAACAACTAATACAGTTCATACTATACTGCCACTTCTGATACTTTTACTACCTCAATAAATACTGTCTTTTTTCCACACAGCTGCAGAACAACAATTTGATTTGAACAGACCAGAGAGAATTTTAGCAGCGCAGTTCAAATTCACTGTGAGTGTCATGGAGGCCAATCAATAATGAATAAAGTGAGTTTTCAGATTACATAATTATATGTCATGCCAAATTAAAGGTAACAGTTTTCTGAATCTTAAACTACACCATTACATAAGCACATTTCTTACCAGAATAGAAGCTGTTGGTGCTGATGGTCCCTTTGGAGTGGTCAGAATCTTTTCCCTCTTCTTCGGAATATGGTGATTCTGATAAGATTGCGCTTTTGTCTTTAGGGCGATATGGGTGTAGCACGAGACGTGGGATGCGGCTGCGTGGCAACTTGACTGTTGACTTCTACAATAAAATAATATATTTTTATAAATTCTGATTCAAGTTACAGATTCAAAAATTAAATATAAGACAATACAGATCAGCTGACCTCATAATCCTGGAATGGTCCCATTGTGCTTCAGAATAGTCTTTCCCCTGAAAAACAGCAGAAGTTTTAGGTGAGCCATTTTAGCCTCTGAATGTGGCAATGTTTTGACGTGGCACTCAAATCTTTTGACAAACATGGGCTTTCAGTGCTGCACAAGTCCCACCCACTCAAAGCAATACACACTTATTCACAAGTAACCTGTCTAAGATGTTCTAACCAAGTGGAATAGAAGCAAGAACATCCTTATGCCCAACCCTTGGATGATTTTAATGCCATGTTCACTCATTTATGCCAGAACTGCCAGGCTGCCTGCCAATAGGCAAAAGGTTTAAAAACAAGGGTCAGCCAAAAAGGCTATACTTACAAAGAAGAGCTTTACTCTAAATTCATGGTTTATATTGTATTTTTAATTGAAACAAAAGTATACACTGTATACCATGTAATTCCTTTGACCTGTTTTTTCTGCTCTTTGCGTCGTTGCCTCGCAGAAAACAGTTGCATAAGGAGAAATGTGATGTAATTGTCCTGCACAGAAGCTTCGTCACTGAATCCAAACCAATGATTTGCTGATGTTGTTCATAAAGGATGGCCTTCCTGTTACTAAAAGGACTCTTGATGAGATAATCATGTATTCCAGTGATATCTTTATTATTGCTGTACTGAAACTTTACCTTTCTTTCTTTCTTTGCTGCTATCCATTTCTATTTTCACAAAATCCATCATCTCACTAGGGATGGACAATATAATATTTGGTTGCTTTTCCAGAATATACCACAACTCCTCTGCACTGCCTCCCCAATCATCTTCTTCAAGCCCACACTCAGTGATTGTAAAACTGGAGCAGTGCCTTGTGGGAATCAAAGTCCTCCACCTCAGAAATAGCTTTGATTCATTGGGGCCTGTGTGCCATGTTGCATTTAGCCTCACTATCTACACTCTCACACACCACACTGATCCTGTAGCACTGCACAGCTGGCAAACATGGTACTATTCGGGCATCATGCAATTACATTAGGCAGAAAAAGGGCAGCGAGGAGGAGAGGAAGAGAAGAGAAGCGCCTAGCAACAGGCTTAGTTACCGAGGGGACAAATATAGACCAATTATGTATATATATATATATATATATATATATATATATATATATATATATATATATATATATATATATATATATATATATATATATATATATATATACACACATATATATAAGGACAAATACATGTACTGGGATGTATTTCAATTGAAAATATACATACAATAATTTGATAGAAAAGGCTGATGTTTACTCCAGGTAAGTGTTATGTAATAACTTAATATGCTTTCACAGTGTTTGTGTGTTTATAGGCTATAAATACTCATATTTAATGTACCTCTTGTGTACATGCTCAAACCATTGCAATCTGGTCTTTTGAATTCATAATATTCCACTCTCCTGTCTGCCTTTACTTGGTAGAGTAGTTGGTTAGAGTGTCTTTATTACCATATTTATCTTTGTCTGTTAACTATATGTCATCTGTTGCAAACCATACGTTTAAAAAGGCAAATGGTTATATATCTATAATATAATATTTACAATCATAAAGATGTTTTTCTTAGTACATTTGCCCTCTTTGTGGATTTCTAGCTTGAAACCAGACATAATTAGTAGGATATCTGGGAAACATGCTGAGTATTATCTGAAGCTATAACAGCAAGATTTTCTCCCTCAATGTCTTCTTTGTATAACTTGTCTAAACACAGGCAGACAAATACATCCAGGAATGATATTACAATACATTTAAGAAAATAATAAAATAAAGTTTACAGTCACCTCCAAGACAGAAATATAAATGGCTCACAAGTATGAAACTACTGATCTCAGCAGTAGCAATACATTTAGCCTGAGTTTCATCCTTTTGACAGACCAGATGGTTGTTCCGAAACAACATGGCACTGGTGTGAATATCTCCTATAATCATCTGTGGTTTCTGTCCTTGCTTGTTCATCAGGGGACAGCCTCTCACTGATGTTAACAAGGACTACGCTCTTTCAACTCTGGTGCTTTCAGTGAAAAGAGTAATCAGGTTTAAAGTTGTTGTATAATGTAGTATAATTACACTGATGACGCACAATGTAAATGAACTGATCCGCACTTAGCCCATGTATTAAGTAACACAGGCAACATGATGTCTATAGGCCTACATTTTAACCAGCATCATACAAATAGAAATACATACATATACATACACACGTATGTATGTATATATATATATATATACACACACACACACACACACACACACACACACACACACACACACACACACACACACACATATATATATATATATATAGATATATGTATGTGTATATATATATATATATATATATATATATATATATATATATATGTGTGTGTGTGTGTGTGTGTGTGTGTGTGTGTGTGTGTGTATATATATATATATATATATATATATATATATATATATATATATATATATATATATATATATATATATATATATATATATATATATATATATATATATATATATATATATATATATATATATATATATAATTTATAAAATAATCTCCTCCTCTTTATCCCCTCTTTTTCCACGCTCAGGACCTCTACCAGAGGCCTGGGAGCGTGAGGGTTCTGCGCAGTATCTTTGCTGTTCCTAGTACTGCACTTTTCTGGACTGAGATGTCTGATGTTTTTCCTGGGATCTGCTGTAGCCACTCTTCCAGTTTGGGGGTCACTGTCCCGAGTGCTCCGATGACCACCGGCACCACTGAGGCCTTCACCTTCCAGGCCTTCTCCAGCTCGTCTTTGAGCCCCTGGTATTTTCTCTAGTTTCTCATGCTCCTTTTTCCTGATGTTCCCATCGCTTGGTACTGCGATGTCCACCACAACGGCTTTGCTCTGTTGTTTATCCACCACCACTATGTCCGGTTGGTTCGCAATCACCATTCTGTCAGACTGTATCTGGAAGTCCCACAGGATCTTGGCTCGATCATTCTCCACTACCTTTGGAGGTGTTTCCCACCTTGACCTGGGGGTTTCCAGTCCATACTCTGCACAGATGTTTCTGTACACTATGCCTGCCACTTGGTTATGCCGCTCCATGTATGCTTTCCCTGCCAGCATCTTACACCCTGCAGTTATGTGCTGGATTGTCTCAGGGGCCTCTTTGCACAGCCTACACCTTGGGTTTTGTCTGGTGTGGTAGATCTGGGCCTCTATCGCTCTTGTGCTCAAGGCCTGCTCCTGTGCAGCCAGGATGAGTGCCTCTGTGCTGTTCTTCAGTCCAGCTTTCTCAAGCCATTGGTAGGATTTCTTGATATCAGCCACTTCAGTTATGTTCCGTGTGTGTGTGTGTGTGTGTGTGTGTGTGTGTGAGTGTGTGTATATATATACATACACACACTCACACACACACACACACACACACACACACACACACACACACACACACACACACACACACACACACACGGAACATAACTGAAGTATGTACACACACACACACACACACATATGAAGAAGCGGCTTGCATGAGCAATGAAATATTTTCACTCCTACAACTTTTTGTCCAGTTGACAGATTTAACTTTGGCTTTTACTATGGCTCAATCTGGACGACTGAGGAATTACACAGATATCCACCTGATTGTATTTTCTTTCAGTCATGCTATATGCATCATTATAGGGTTTTCTGAATTTGCACACACAGGCCAATATCAAAACAACCAGCATAATGGCTACTATTAGTGAAGTTCAAACAAAGGCATTTGAAGGAAAGAAGGCTTTTTTTCTCCATGTCTCAACAAATATTTCATTTCACAAAATCTGCATTTTAAATATATGCTATAGATATTTGCAGCATCACTGTGGATACATAGATCATCAATGAGTAATTCTTTCCCTTTCACTGTCGACTCAAGGTGCATCCATTTGCAATTTCTCAGCAAAGATGACCGACCTATATACACTCAAGAGAACAGGTCTTCAAAGCACTTCAAAATCACAATATCCCTCTAGAGTCCTGTGTATCACAGAGCAAAACAAAAATAAATTCCCTTTAGGCCTTTTGTTTACCAAGTCTTCCAATAACGCTTGCGCCTTGCTGTGAACTGGTTTCATTTGACATTCCTCACAATACAATAGCATTCGATGGCAACAATAAAGTAGCCTATAATAACATCAAATGTATTTTAATCTAAACGAAATTGTTTTTGTTGTCAATACCAGGCGTAGCCAACCACAGCGTATAATATACTGACGCAAACGCGTTCATATTGACTTACAACACGTTCTCATCTCCCAAAATTCAAGCCTATGTATCTAGGCTATGCTCTTACATAACTGTACAGTTGCCTATATCCCACTGAACAGAGCTCACCTGCCTGAGTGATGATGTTCGTGTCCTGGATGAAGCACAAAGAGTCCGTCCAGCTGAATGCTGCTGATGTTGTTGTTGACGGTGATGCTCCAGTGGTACCAGTCTCCTCCGCTCCCGTTTCACTTCGGATCTCTCCTCCACCCTCCGTAGCTAGGACGAACCCTATTGGACAAGAAGCGAGACCACGGACATGACAGGCACAATATGACTATACCATGCTCAAGAGTGTTACATAACAGGCAAGGCACGTCTTAACCCCTGAGTGACCGACACGAATGAGACGTGCGAAGAGAACATGACACATTTGTTGGCTTCTAACCCATATGAACAGCCATTATAACGCCGCCACACATTTGTGCCTTCACTGCCTCAGCAATGACTGCAGCGCGCAATGCGCAATGTCATGTTTATCGTCAAGGCACGTTACCTCTCCATGGTGCTGAAATCTTCTTGCAAATGTTATTCCTGTTGTAATTTTGGCAACTTAAGAGTAACAAACTATCGGTCTGGTGTATGTAAGGGATTTACCGCTAGGCCACGAAGACCAATCAGAAAAAAGTGTGAGACGCTTTAAGTTTGGCAAATGAAATCGCACAACATTAGCTCATTTGTTGGGACGCTGACATTGTTGAAGGCCCTCGTTACCAAAGCGAAAAGCAGGGCAGAGATTCAAAGCGATCTGCATTTGCGAATTATCAGTTTGTCTTGATGTCTTTGGCGACCCCTGCTGGATTAATGAGTGGCAGCCATGAGGAGGCATCTCAGGACAACAATGATCACATGGCCAAGAATGGCGTGAGTGGGGAAAACGCGTTTGAATTTTAATCTGCTCCAGAGTCTCCGATATGTTTAAACAAAACAATATCAACAATAATAATGATATAATAATGATGTTTGATATGTCCTTTTTGACCCCAATGTTTTATTTTCTGTAGCGTGGTTCTTTGCCTGCAATGACTAACAAAAGCCGCTTGATGTCAGTAGAGTTGTTTGCTAAATCCTTACTACAGCCTTTCTATTAACACTGTGCAAAAATACAACCTCAATATGGCTTTATATGATATGATAAAGTCATCTACCTGTCCGTAAATCTACCTAAACGTGGTGTGTTCTTAGCCTAAAGTTTTTCGACAAGGAACTTTTTTTTTTCTCTAATTAAGTAAGTAAGTAAGTAAGTAAGTAAGTAAGTAAGTAAGCAAGCAAGCAAGCAAGCAAGCAAGCAAGCAAGCAAGCAAGTAAGTAAGTAAGTAAGTAAGTAAGTAAGTAAGTAAGTAAGTAAGTAAGTAAGTAAGTAAGTAAGTAAGTAAGTAAGTAAGTAAGTAAGTAAGTAGAGAAGTAATTTGTAAAGTCCGTTCTGAGTTAGCCTAATAGTTTAAATGTTTCTGAAACTACTACAATGCGCCTGATAATAGAAGCGGCTGAGTGCGCGCTGCCTGCGGGTGAGTGGCTAAAGACCTCTTGTGATACTCTTGACCAAACATAATTCATAGTCTCTCCTGTTGCTCGTCTAAACTCCGCGTCCTTTGTGGGTCTGCGTGGAGCGTGAGTTTGTTTGGGAAGCCTGCCGCACAGTGCGATCATGTGGGCGTGTTTCTTTCGGCCCAACACTCTCTGCTCTGGTGAGGAGCCCAAAACACACTTCTTCTCGCTGAGAGCAGAGTTCGCGTAAAGCGACAGCAGGTTTTTACAGAGTCATCTGACGTGCGCACCATCACCACGAGCACCAGTAGCGACTGCTCCTCAAAGAAAGCAAAACCTCACTATAACGGTTCATCATCTTTTTTCAGTCATGGACGCGACTCTCCACATAACGCTTTTTCTGGGCTTTATTTTTGCTTTCCTTGGGAATATACCGTGCTTTCAGTCTGCAGCTATCATCTCCCCATCCCCAACAAGAAGGCACCGAGTAACTAAAGCCTTGCATCAGGACGGACAAAGGTCACACAAACTATTGAAAGACATTTTCTCGTACTCAAATACAGTAGGGACCCAGTTTCATCATCACAAAGACGAGTTTAAAGATGGCATTGTGCCACACGAATACATGCTTTCTATTTACCGGACGTATTCAGCCGCGGAGAAGCTCGGACTAAATGCAACCTTTTTTCGCTCGTCCAAGTCTGCTAACACCATAACGAGTTTTGTGGACAGAGGGACAGGTTGGTTTCTTGCATAACTCTCCTCTTCCACACTGTCATCCCGCAGATGTGTTTTTTTATGAATAATTTCTAAAGTGAAAGAAAATACAAGCAACTTTTACACGTGTTTTACGCACACATTTTAAAGGCGCATCGAAATGGTATGAAAACGGGACAATATTTTAAATGCTTTAAATCCTGTCTGTTGTTTAACTAATCGCTCTGTTTATTGTATTTTGTCTGCAAATTTCTCAATCAAAGCAAACATATGCAGATGACAGTAGTTTCCTATTATTAATAATTATATATCTGTGTGAGATATATGGCTCGAGGTAACCTCTGCTTAACAAGACACTAAAACACTAATTGGGGCTCTTTCTAAATGAA
Organism: Periophthalmus modestus; assembly: GCA_019594935.1. NCBI lineage: Eukaryota > Metazoa > Chordata > Actinopteri > Gobiiformes > Gobiidae > Periophthalmus > Periophthalmus modestus. The sequence continues at coordinate 14,099,536 of JAIEZT010000124.1, read as the reverse complement.
GGCTGTAAATCACTGTCAGTGACGCTCAAAAACGACCAAGACGGGAGAGAAAAGTAGCTACAGTTTGATGAAAACAGTTTCAAATGAGAAAAAATCTAAAGATTAAGATGAAGAGATTGCATTATTATTATTAGTCATAGTGCGCATTCCTGCTCTCAACCGTGGACGGGCCCCATTTTGATGTAGGCCTATGGCTGTGTGAAAAACAGGTGTTTGGGTCATGTGTGTAACCAAGTGATGCCACAGCAAATATAAGTTGATAAATACAAACACAGAGGACGCACACAAGGTCACATAAACCGAGTTAATCTTTTGTATAGGACGAAATAAGGTTATCTTTGTTTGCCCTTTCTCCTTCGACAAAGCCGTGGTTCCCATAGTTCCTTTGCGCAATCAGCAAAAGGGAATCTTCCCAGTCCTATAATATTCAACCAAGTAAACTGAACAATACATTTTTTAGTCAAAATCAAACTGTATTATTTCTTCGAAATTGACCGTTTTGAGCAATTTCCTGAGAAGCGAGAGGCTGATTTGACAAGGCAACAAACACCAAGTCTCTTGTGATTGTGATGTGATGTGTCACTGCCCCTGACCCCGAGCTGGACCCCATGAGCATCGCTTGGCATCGAACGTCTGACTGAAGTATTGAAGTAAGGGTGTTCATGTCATAACATATCAAACAATGTCTATCCTCCCATAATGCTCCAGTTGACCACGGGGGCACATTACCAAAAAGAAAAGAGTGGGGGAAAATGTGTGCTTCTTAAGCTGTTGAGCAAAGTGCTTCGTACTTTCCTTCATTCACAACAGCCTCCCTTTGCGACAGCCACTTTAATTGCGGAAAATAATTTTTCATCCTCGCTCTTTGGGCTCCGGACCGCACTTTTCCCCCTTTTCATTCCCTGTATCCCCGATGTGTTTTATTAACCAGTAGAATAGACCTTCGCCTGAAATTAGTTTTAAATCACCTCCACCAGGAAGAAAGTGTCGCACCATAGTGCGTAACCTGCTCAAAATAATGCAGGCCTATCAATGAATGATTTGCGCTTTCAGTTTCCTAAGACAAAACATCAATCACACAGATCTAGGGTCAGAAACGGCAACATCGTAAAAGAATAACCTCAATCTGAAAATTACTTTTGGCACTTTGGGGGTAACTCGTTAAAGCTGCAGATGGCGTCCCCTTTCCCCTTTCTCCGTCTCCCCCTCCTCAATGTGCCGTTTCAAACAGAGGCATAGATGACAAAAACATGTTTTGCGTTTGTTCAAATACAAACCAACAAGGTCGCGTTAAACTCCGCGCTGTAGCCTACAATTTTAAGCGAGCAATAAAACTACTCCATTACAAGTATTTGTACATGTAATGGAAAAATGTCATTCAACATAGTTGAGAAATGAAGGACTTGGATTTCTCACTGTCAACACCAGTGCAGCGCGCAGCACGCGCGGGCTGAGGGGAATAATGTTGTCGTTGGCAAATTGAAGTGAAATTCAAGAGTGCCAGTGTTTTAATGAGGAAGATGGGGATATATAAAATCTGTTAATTATTTGTTGGCCTCGTATTTGTCTGAATGCCTTCTGAAAACAAATTAAAAGGGCAAAAGGAACACTTTGCAGACCATACGCAACAAGTCAGAGAAAAGACCGCTTGCCTTCAGTGCGTTTTTACGATTTGACTCCACGGGGATCATCGAGGGTAACTGACAAGCAACTTCACACATCTTTTTTTCGTCACTGGTGATTTATGATCCATAATCACCGCCGTGTTTAAACTGGGGCAGATCATACTTTGATTCATTCACGTTCAGCCAAAACAGTGGCCATAAACTAAAGCAACAGGCGCCATTTAAAACCACTTAATCCTCCTTAATAAGACATTTCCCCTATCCTTGATTTGAACTACTATAACCACAATAATAACATTGCAAAACGGTACAGTCCATTTACCAGAGCGAGAACACACGTGTTCCCACACTTGTCTTGATTTAAACCACATTGTGGCAGCCACGTTGTCGAAAAAATAGGCCTATATGCAAAAAATGCAAATTACATAAACTGGCCTATTTTTTTTTTTTTTTTTTTTTTTTTTTGAATTATCACATGATGGATACAGAAAGAACATGCTGAGTCCAGTAGCTGCAGCCCCTTCATGTCCATCTCCTAAAGGCCGAATAATGAGTTAATTGTGTATTGTTCCACAGTGTACAGCTCTGTGTCGCCTTGGTCCGTTGTGTCTGGCAGCGCCCAGGGGCCTTCACTTCATCAGACAACTTGTTTTTATACCCTTTTCTTTGTTCCTTTCTCTCTTACAGCAGGAAAACCTTACCTTTTCCGTTCTGCCAATGAGGTGGAAATTAAGATCAATCTGTCATCGAGTCTACTGGAACAGGCATATTTTATTACGACTCTGATTCAAAATGACATGAGTTTCAGATACATGGCCTTCACAGTGGAGTGGAGTTAGTGGGAAATGTCAAGATTACAAGTTTTTTATTTTTTATTTCTATGCACAAGATTTGTGTCGCAAACAAACTTCAGTTTGACGGTAAAATAAGCAGGATGTTCTCAAAAACTGGGCTTGTAATGGTGCCATTTCATGTTGGGATTTGGGCAGGCCTATTTAGAAAATAAATTATGAGCGCATAATGTGTAAAGATTTTGAAAAGATAGGCTACTTGACAGCTGTAGTTTGTTTAAGGATGTTTTATGTGGACTTTTGAAGAAAATAAAAAAAGAAAGAAAGAAAAGACATGGGAAGGGTTGTGGGAGCGAAAGCAGGCCTTTATGGGAGAATGCGCGCCCCTCCCCCCCTTTCAGTACACTGTACTCTCTAAGTGAATCTGACTGCAATTATTTTCTTCTTTTATCCCCACAGACGATCTTTTGCACTCTCCACTGCGAAGACAAAAGTACACGTTTGATGTCTCCACTCTTTCGGACAAAGAGGAGCTGGTTGGTGCGGAATTAAGGATATTTAGGAGATCGTCGGGAGATGTGCACAGCTCCCTTGGCCTCTACGACATCCAGCTCTACCCATGCCGCTCGGACTCGCTGCTAGACTCCAGGTCACTGGACCCTCTGGACGCCACCATAGCGGGATGGGAGGTTTTAGACGTGTGGGAAATGTTTAAAATGTACCCTCACAAACATCAGCAAATCTGCCTCCAACTGAGGGTCACTCTGGGTAAAACGGACGCTGAGGTGGATCTGAGGAAGCTGGGTTTGGATAGAGCAGGCAGGTCTCAGCAGGAGAAGGCCTTACTGGTGGCGTACACGCGCTCAAAAAAGAGAGAAAATCTGTTCAATGAAATGAAGGAGAAAATCAAATCGAGGAGATCAGTGACTGATAGAGATGGTGCGGATGGAGCAGTTATGAGGGCCTTAGCCGAGGAGGAGGGTGTTTCACTGCGGACTGTGAGGGGGGAGGGCCCGAGGAGGAGGAGAAGGACCGCGCTGAGCAATAGACACGGCAAGAGACACGGGAAAAAGTCCAAATCCAGGTGCAGCAAAAAAGCGCTGCACGTGAACTTCAAAGAGCTGGGCTGGGACGACTGGATCATCGCGCCTCTGGATTACGAAGCGTACCACTGCGAGGGAGTATGTGACTTCCCGCTGAGGTCACACCTGGAGCCCACCAACCACGCCATCATACAGACGCTTATGAACTCTATGGACCCCAACAGCACGCCTCCGAGCTGCTGCGTCCCCACCAAACTCAGCCCCATTAGTATCCTGTACATAGACTCTGGTAACAACGTGGTCTACAAACAGTACGAGGACATGGTGGTGGAGCAGTGTGGGTGTAGGTAGCGGCCCTTCAGCTTCCATTAAGCGTTCACTGATCCCGTTGTTTGGCTAAAAGGTGCTTTCCCCCCAAAAGTAACGACGCGCCTTAATTTAAAGGGATGCACATAGGCTGCTATTTATTTTCACACCAGAGTGTTCCTTTTCACCCACCAGTCTATCAAGCAGGCTTTTGTTCCCCGCGGTGCCTTAAAAGTGGCGTCCAAAGTGTGCACCTGTTCCGTGCTAAGGCCAGGGGACTCGGGACGCGGTTGGTCCGTGTGATGTGAATGCGCTGTTGTATCTTTGCCAGTGTGCACACTTATTCTGGACGCTTTTGGTTGTGTGCATCTTTCCAAAGGCCAGTAATTGTGTTACTGTCCATCTGGGGTCAACGCGAAGCCCCCGAGTAACAAGTGCATATTTCGCCCCCGCCGAAAGAGAAGGGGCAAAAAGTCTATGAACCAAACACACAGAGACACACAAGTGAAGATAATGCCTGCATGAGATTTAGCACTGTTTATTGGATACGGGGCGCACATATAGGGACACTGTTGGAGCGTGATGCATATTGGACATAAAGGCTATTTCTATTTGGACTGGTGCGTAATAATACCGATTATTGAACAAGATTATTGATCAGACAGTGAAATGTATTATTGTGGCATTGACAGATCATAATGAATGAAGTAGCCTAAGCTATTTTGTCTAAGTTCGTTTTGGCTCAAAAATGACTTTACAACCAAATCTTAAAAGTTGTCAGCCAAAATCAAGTCTTAGCCTATATAGTTTTGTCTTGGACGAATGTTTGTAAAACGCAGTTGGATTTATTACCGAAAAAATCCGACGTATGGCAAAAATAGGCCTATCCTGGAACAGAGAGGGAAGTTGAAAGGCTTCAAAAAGAACGAGGATGGACTCGCTGTTGAGAGAGTGACTGGGTCCCTATAAAAAGCACACAATACTGAGGCATCTTTACTCAATGCACTTCCACTGAGAGAGAGACTGATGAATAGATATATAAAAAGAAAGACTCGATACGAGACAATATTTAAATGCACATTAGCTTTGAATGCACTGCTGTTCATTATTTCTTTGTGTATAATATTTGTAAATATTCTAGAAAGTGCAACGAATGGAGAAATGAACAAGCAGCATTTCTTTGTAAATATACAAATGCACTCAAATTGGTATAATTTTTATTCTATAATTATTTTATTATTTGTGATGTACAGAGTTTCATGATAATCATATATTTCTTACATTGATGAGAGTAATTTAAGGTGTACTATTAGATGTGTCTGTTGTTTTGCAGAGAGTGGAAAATACCGTCCATATTGTCTACCTCATAATTGCTTCATAGGATCTGAGTTTGAGGTGCATTCACTTAGAGTGTAAAGAGCTTTTTTCAATGATATACTTTAAGATCATTTATATACATATATTACTGGATAATATTTCACACCATTACTGTACAAATAAAATCTAATTGAAATGACCCACCCCCCTTTTCAGTGTAGCCTATATTATATTTTCATTGGTGTTACAGCTGGACTTTGTTACCAATCCATTTTTTGTAAGTTACTTATTAACATTCTCACTTTAAAGTTTCATTGACTACAAAATGTGTCTGCATTGAAAATGTTCTGTGTTCAACATCCTGACCGCAATCATATTGTTTATTAGTTATTTCCAACTGGAAATGGGTATTAATAGCAGGCAGAAATAGCGGAGCATGTATGCTGGAAAGCCTAAGACTCTCAGCATCAGCCACTGTTGTCTCTCAAAGGATGTAGAGTAGAGAGTGAGACCTAAGCACCTGCCTCACCTCATTTGTGTTCTGATTGTTTCAGCCATTTAAAGTTTTGCTAATCTTTAAAAATGTAAATGTTTAAGTGAAAAAACATGTTCCATGCAACATGCTTGTGTTCTGCTTGTAGAAATATGCCAGGTCACTCAGCAAATAGGCAACAATACATTTAATGATTAAATGCAAGCCCATACTGTGACTATGGGGCCACACATACCACACAGGCTCTGTAAACATATGGTGGCCATTCAAATGGAGGGAAGGCTAGTGACAGAGTGACACTGATACAGCAGTGAATGCACAGACTCTAGCTATTTCCCAATGAATTAGCCTGCCTGGGTTAAGTTTGCTTAACACTTTAATGTTTCCCAATCTGTGGATGAAAAAGGGAGTTTGAAAGAAGGGATTGCTTCCATATAGACTGTCGACCTTGGCCTGGAAACAATTAGGAAATGTCTTTGAAATGTTATATGTTGTCCAGGCTCTTGTACAGTATCATGTCACTCCCCAGTCCCCACATGTTTGCTGGGGGAAACAGACGATGCTAAGTGCACTCTTTAGCAGTCGCTGCAAATGACTGACACAACAAGCATTCCCCTGAGTTTAACCAAATGGCCCCTGAGGCGATGGAGCACCCTCACCTCCATGCTGGGGCGTACAAGTGCACTCTGGGAGGCACATGCACCGCCATTACTCCCCTCGTCACATCATAGGGCTCTGCCTTAGATTCCATTATATCAATGACTTTCAAAATGTGAAACTGGGTGCCTGTGATACACAGACTTTTTCAGATAGTACTTTAGTGAAATCCTTTGCAGTTGTAATTTAGTTCAATTTAGGCCCATATTTGTAAAATGTTTAGTCTGAAATTGACTGATTTCCACAGATTAACTCTAGTTGAGTCCACATAAAGTCCTTGTTTAGTCCATCTTTCGACTTGCAATGGCAAGTTTAGATGGGGCACTGGAAAGCCTAGGAGGAGACTTATAGGGGAAGAAAAATAATGCTGTGTTTACCCTGTTCAGTCCTGCACTTTTCGCCAAATTATTTCTAGAATATACTCTATAACCTTTCTCATCACGACTTCTGTATTGTCCCTGTGCATCACACAAATTAAAATGTACAAAATTACAAGTTTATGTTTTTTTTTTAATTTTTTTTTTTAGGTTTAGCCTTGGCTGTAAGACACAATTGTTGCCTGCAATAACGTGGCGAACGTTTGACATTGAGTGAAATCCTGGTATCCTATATGCCTGCATGCATAATGGTTTTGAATCAACCATTTATGGTCCCCTGTCAGTTCAGCTCTGGCCACACTGTTATGTGGACAGATTGGTAGCAGTACAGAGATTGAGCAGATGAACAAGAGGAGCAGACTGGCCTGAGCTGCTGCGGTCTCCATTGAGCACTGGCTTGAAGACAGAGTCAGAAGTTTGCAGAACATAGTGGAAATGGTTAATTTCATTCATTAATGCATTTTACTAACATATTATGACAGAAAAACTTGGAGAGGTAGTGGAGCAAGCTATTTTACTTGACACCTGTGTTTTAGACCCAATGCCAGATCATAAACCAAAAAAGAGCTCTATAGAATAACAAAGGTGCAAGATGTTTCCTTTAGACGGCATCTGCCCTGCCCTACCCTTTTCTCCCTCTCTCATGTCCACCCATACGATAACAGGAAGACCACACCTCTCACCTAACCTGCTAATTGCTCTCTCGATTAGGTTCAAGAAATGTGACGACATTGTATTATGATCTCCACATAATATATCCACATAAACCGGCCCCCAAGCATTGTGCCAATTAGTTGTTAGTGTTGCCAAAACTGTGCTCAAGTCCTAATTTAATTGTAATATGTTGTCTATGCATATACATGGAAACCAAACTATATTTACATAGTGAAAGATACTGTGTATGCTTTACTAATAACTACTACTAGATCAATGGAAAGGTGCAGCATCTGGGTTAAATCAAATACACAATGCCATCACTGCTTGGAAAGAGCAAAAGGCCTTTACCTCATGAACCATTTCAACTTCATTTCAATACAGCTCCTGATTGTGCACAGTTTATGAGACCAAGCTACATTTTGATGGATCTATTTGAAATACCTGTCTGGAGAAGCCCGTTTTTTGTTCTGTTTATTTTCCAACGGAATGTCGAAGCGCCACCTTTGACCCCTCCTCATCCATTTACTGCCCCTGGTCTATGTTACAGCTGGTGACCTCAGCCCACGCCATCCCCGATTAACAAGTACACCTTCAGATTCCCCTGCGACTCCCAAGCCTAAAAAGGAAAATAATCTTTTTGTGTGTGCTGGCAGTCCATCTTTCTTTATTTTCTCCATTCACTGGGGACTTACGAGTGTGCGTGTTGTGTGTTGACAAGTGTGGCTGCGTAGCGGGTGAATGAGCCTGAGTCCAAAGCAAATTTACTCAGTTAACACCGACAATACCAGTGTTTGGGAGCAAGGCAAGGACATGACCTCTCTGGCAATTTACATCCGCTCAGAATGGTGATGTGAAGAGGGCTGGGGAGTGACCAAAGAAAGGTAGACAGTGGCGGGAGTCTAACAAATTAAATAAACATAATAAAACTCAATCATTTCTACACCACAGTTATGATATAAGTAGCCTATACTCATGAAGCAATGTCTGCTACTTTAAAGAAACACTAACATACATACACCACAACAGTATCCACCAAAGTGCACGAACCTAATTAAATCAAGCTAATATTCATATTTTGCATATGATGTTGCATGTGGTTTTACATTTGTCTAACTGCTATAAATATGCAATTTGCAAATTAATCAGCCAAAGACTGCATTTATAATCCTCTAAAGATCAAGTTTGTACTGTAAAACACATTCGTCGACACAATAAAACCCCTATTAAAGGAGTAAAATAACTTCTTGTCCGCCACCTGCTTGTCTCATGTACTTTTGTCTGTCATGTTCCATTGCATGACATGAAACCTATCTATCTTGCATTTATTCAATTATAGGTGTTTGAATTGCCCCCAAAACACCTTGAAAATGTTGGTCTTTGTGGCTTGTCTCCATGGAGATAAAAAAACAAAACAAAAACATACTTACATACTTGAACTTTTTCTATGGAGATAGTTCAATGTCATACTGTGGCACATTCATGTTAAAGCAATACTATCTCCATGGAGACAGGCTGGTGGTGGACCCTCCACCAGAAAGGACACATAGTGCCCTTTAAGTAGTCTTGTGCACTGTCAAGCAGCATGATGGTGGAAGGTGGAGGGTGGCAGCGGAGCTTGCAGAGGGAGGATTTGATGGACAACTCCTCAAGCAGACCGAGGCAGAGCTTTCACTTAAAAATGGTGCCTGGCCTATCTCAAAAGGTCACCACGCGGCACACTAGCGCACTACATTAATCATGAGGTCTGAGGCTCACCTGTCTAGCGTTTCGGCCATGTCATACAGTTAACCTCAATTATAGCTGATTACGAGGTGTGGAAGCGGGAGGGCACCAGTTCAGACTGCACATCCAACATCAATAATGCAGTTTGGGATTAGAAGTGACTGCACTGACCGTACTGTCCATGGTATCCTGTGGTCAGGTTAGACATCCAAGATCACTCCCTCTCTCTGGCCAGACAGTTGCACCACTTCTTTACTTTTTAATGGGAGGTAAGTGTCTGGTCAGAAAAGGGACAACACATGGCTTGTTAAGGAGGCTATTATCTTGTAAAACTTTAAGAGAGTAGCAATGGGTTATATAAAGTGATATCATAATTCTAGCATCCTTGTTTGTGTGTTTATTAGAGCTTATAATATGAATACACTTGCTTTATTGCATTGTGCAAATTATCAAATTGTCAAAAGAGGTTGAAAACAATGCATACCTAGTTAAACAAGCAACATTGTGCTATTTCATTGTAACTGGAGTCTTATGGAGTGGTGGGATAAAGCGCTAACATATGCAGACATACCCTGAGTCTCATATCCAAAGCTTTGTGGTGCACCATAGAGACTGTCCCTGCCCCCTTCTCAGTAATTGCCCCATTATGTGTTGGTGGTGGATGGAGCTATTATAGATGTTTTATGACGGGGCCATTTTCATTTTGTCTTCCCAATGAGGGACAGATTTATGGGGAAAGCCAGTCTCCCATTGGGGGTTGAAATATCCCTCTCGGCCTTCTCCAGAAGTCGTGCACAGAAGTCATGACTCCAAGAATCCACACTATTTAGGTCTTATTCACAGTACACCATCCATGCTTTAAAAAAATTAGTTCTCTAAAATTAGCTTTTTAATTATCTGCTAATGAAATTTCCACCTCAAATAGCATAGCATACCATTGGCCTGAATAGTGCAGTTATTGCTTTGTACAGGAGTGTGGCATGCTTTAAACCAGATGCCCTTCCTCTTGCAAACACCATCTTGTGAGAGGGATTTTTTGTTCCTGATGTAATACTTGATTTGATTTCAGAAATTTGTGTGTCCAAACGTCACACCCAAGTACTGCAATACTCTAGATGACAAATACACCACCAAAACCTTATCAGCAAAGGTTGGATAGTCACTGTCTCTACACCCACAATATGGAACAAAATACTGCACCAAGGCCAGTTTGATAACTATGACTTTTGCCCGATGCCCCAGCTCACACACCTCTGGCAAAGTCTTGAAGAGCTGAATAAATGTTTAATGGCTTTACTGAACAAGGCACAATTCCAGGTCAGTCATCAGTCAATCCCCCCGAGGAGGGAGGAGGGAGCTGGGGAAGACCTCCTGGAAGAGTCTGCACACAGGGGAAGTGGTTGACCGAGAGGAAAACCAACGGTGACACTTTCTCACCAAATGTTATCCTACTAAAGGGAACCATCGCACAGGGCAAAGTAAACAGCAGTTAGCATTTCAGAATCAATCTCTTTTAGCCTTTGTTGAAGCTTTTGAAGTGCTCCCTCTCTCGCTGGCTTGCATGGTTTCTTTCCACAGACCGTTTTTGGTGTGGTTCCCTCAGAGTTCCCATTTGGAAATCAAATCTTTACTCCAGTGGCTTTTTATGCCAAGAAAAATATTGCTCATAAATTGGTGCCTGAATATGTCGTCTAATTACAGGGCTGTGTGGTGAAAATGTACCCTCAACTCATGGCTACAATTATTAAGGTTAACAATAGGGCTGCTAGGGGAGAGATCACAAAAGTTCAAAAACGTTTTTTATGACAAGTTCGCATCATGTTGACATTTCAGTGGAATATAAAAGTATATTTTTATTTCATTTACAGTAAGAATAAGCACTTCTACAGATGTCAGACTCATGTGACGATCTATTATTTGGAATTCAGGTCTTTAATCCCTTTCATGTTTGATCAGATAAATACTACTTTTCACTCTTTATCAAATGTTTCTTTGGTCTTCTTTAGTCTATGCTTTTATTGTACAAATTGAGGACCTTCTCTTACCCAAAAGTTGTCAGGTACAAGTCATTTACTGAACATGGTAAACAGAGGATCACTCATCATAAATCATTTACCAGAGTAACACAAAGAAAGTTAGAGGGACCAGATAGTCAAGGGTAGACACTGCAACACTGCCTCATCGTGTCGCACACATCAGGCTGCCATGATGTTGTAAGGGCTTACTATACTCGTAGATGTTAACTGATATAAAAACAGAGCACTAAATAACTATAGTAAAATGAGCTGTAATCAGTAGGTTACTGTCTACTTTTTCTAACACTTTGAATTTCTTTCTCAAGGATGCAACATTATAAACTTGTCAATGCTGAGTAGGGTATAAAAGCTTACTTAAAGTGCACATATTAGACTACTATGTCATAATGTTGTTTCCTCATCACAAACATAACTGGAATTGTGTTTTGTTTCATTCACACATGTTTAACACACACATCCTGCACATTTAGGCTTAGTTCTTTACATAGAAAAACACTCTGTTCCACTTTGTGATGTCATGTGCTAATACAGGAAGTGCTCCACCGTGTTTTTAAACTCCATACATTTTCATTAGAATCATTTGGATCATTACAGCCCTGGAAATGTCAATCTCTACTAAACAAAATGAAAAAAAAGGCAGCTATTAACTTGCACTACTGTTGTCTGTGTGATCCCTCCCTTGACCTATTGTTTTATGACATCACAAGGTGGAACAGAGCTTTTGAGTTTTGGAAATGTAAACACTAATAAAAAATGTGTAATATAGGAGCTTTAAATACATAGCTAGAAGAGGGGGTCAAGTCTACAGTATCATAACAAAGACTGAATTTATAATAAACAAATAATTTACTAAGAATGATTCAGGCTTTGTAACTATTTAATCAATAAGCTAACTCCAACCCCAATTCCTAACCACTAAATCATTAGTTATGTAGTTACTAAGACTAGATCATTATTAATAAACAGTCTTGGTCTTTGTTTATGCATTAAGGCTAATTAAGTTGTAATTATTATAAAGTGGTTCCAAAATTGGTGCCAAATAATTTTGCAGATGTTTCGTTGTGGCACCCTTATTAGAAACAACTAAAGGAAACACAATTCAAACTGAACAATATAGTTATTCATTAATATTATTCATTAGGAAAGCAGTCATGCATCAGTGATTTATAATATCCTGTTATTCATTTGTCACTGTTTGAGTCCAGATTTTCATTTACAGCTGTTCAAAGGAAATCCGTGGAGCTCTGAACACTGGGTGCAGGGACGTGGAGCTGAATGAATGATCTACAGCTGACCATGTCCGAGGTTAGTCTCTGTCAATTCTCCCAAATACGCCTCTTTATTCTCGACAACATAAATCCTGCGGCGCTGGCATGAGGAATGGAGTGGGGTTTGTTTGACCAGATGTAACTTTATCAGAGTTCTGGTCTCTCCTCTCCTCTTAAAAAAAGTTTAACTCTCACACAATATTTCTGTTTGCAGTAGTCTGACCTCTTTGTGAACTGCGGCAAAGTGAAAGGCACTTTTCAGCCACGGGGAATCAGATGGCAGTAACCATATGCCTTTCAACTGATACAAAGGTGGAGAAGGGGGAGGCCCGGGGTGTCTGTGTGTGCTGGGTGCTGCTGGGAGGGACTTGCATGCAAGGGTGAAAAGGAAAGTGCCGTGCTGCATCTTTTTGTGTTGGTAAAGTGGTGGCGGTTTAGGGTCTTTGGGGGTTTGGAAGGGAGGCAGAGGGGGGTGAGTTGGTTGGATGTCCTGCTGCTGCAGAGTTGGAGCCCTCTTATGGAGGAGTGCTATAAGGAAACAGCTTTCTGGTCTCCAGAACATTTGTGAGCGTTTTTGTTTTTGCAAGCAAAGCCACAAAATAATCCTCAGTTAATTTCTTCATCCACAAGGGAGGACATTTCTAAAATAATACTGATTTTGGACAGAGTCCTCCTTTTAACCAATATGTACTGAAATGATATTAGAAAAGAAAAATAAGCATACAGAATAGAATGAAAGTAATAAGACAATTAACACATTTAACAGTAATTCCCCATTAAAAAGGACAAATGAGATGCCAGATATTTTGGTTACATTTTATAATAAGTACATCTCAATTAGCATTAATAAAGCATGAACAAAGACTTAATTCATAATGAACAAATTGGATTAGGAGTTGGGGTCAGGGTGTTAATGAAGTAGTTACTGAGCCTTAATAATTATTAATAAACACATGGTTAAATTTGATGTCATGACTGATGTAAGAGAGAGAGTATCTCCTAGTGAAGGTCAATGCACGTGGGAGTGGAGAAGATGGAGAGGCTGGGGTGGCATGGTTCTTGGCTGGAAAGCAAAGCATGCAGAGTGTGATCAGCTGACAGTTACAAAGAGATTACTAAGGTTTATTTTTTTGTTTTATGCCCATAGACTTGATAACCTGATATGTCAAACCCCACACTATGGTTTAAATGAGGTAATGCCTTTATGCATGTTATATTGGGCTTTTACCAGACATGATGTTTCAATACAAAGATCCCAAATCTCTGTATAAAATAAATGATTTGGATAATATTAGGTTTCTGTACAATCGGTTTTCCCATCAACTTGTTTTGATTAAAAAAACACTAAGTATATCTTCTCTCTATTTTGACAGATAACCACATGGTGCACATTCACATGCTGTTTCCATTTAGCTGGCATCACTTGAAAACATATAGATTAGTATGAATCTAAATTGAATAATGGGATACAGAGACAGGCATTTTGAGATATCAAATGAATCACAAGTGTCTTATCAGTGAAATCAAGGCCTGCGCTGCTCCAATATCTTTAAACATCTTTAAATGATTTGCAGAATTATTGCAGCGCAGTCAGTCTCTGGTTAACTGTAGATATAGGGATCCGGCCTGTTTAGTCAAAGGAAGACGGACAGGAAGAAAGTTTGTTACAGAAGCAACATTAATCTATTCCTCTGCGTGCGCTTTGAAGAGCAGCAGCAGCTATGACAGGCTAAATGTTTCCAGAGATGTCACATTTCCACAAAATCTAAAAAGGCTCTTGTGCGCACTCATCCTTTCATGTTTGATTGTGTGTTGGAGATCCTATGATAAACAGAGCGGGGTGGTGGTTGCAGGCTAAAGAGGGGGCTGGGAGGAGGAGAGCTTTTTAAGATACTTTGCAACCGGAACCAGATGCTCATGGAAATTACCTCTTTGTCTATACATCAGAGGGGTCCAAGTCTCCGGGATTGAAGGGGTATATAGTTCTGAATCCAATCCAAACTCTTGCATTGACTCATATCACTGTTGTGTTCCTATTGGGTCTAAAAGGCATATCCACCCCAGGCCCAGACACTGAACAGATGCTGCCGAGAACCATTAGGGCAGCCAGATAGAAATACATCACTGCTATCATCAGGTCACAGCAATACACAAAACTGGCGGAGGCAGGTACTCTATACTCCATATGCTTATAGGACTTGGAAATGGTTTAGAAACTGGAGGGAAATACAACTGGGAGAACATGTACAGAACTTGCACACAGTTGCCAATACTGAAAATAAATACATCAGGAACTTTAGTAATGGTGGTTGGTTGTTTTATTATGTGGCTTAAAATGTATCCCCCAAACCAGAGATACGAGGTGTTCTTTGTGCCAGGTGCAAGGAATAAAAGGAGAGACAAAAAATGCACAGTAGGCTATTCCTCCAGCCAGGATGACAAGTTTTTCTTTAAAAAAAATGGGTCAAATGCAGAGAACAAATTTACCTAATTAGGTCTCTCTTGATGCTCTGTGCCATTGTAAAGCTGCTTTTACATTATTGTATGTGAACTCCAAGTGGATGCCATGAAATGTTTAAGAATAAGCAAATGTCATAGTGTTTTCTTTGCAAAAAATAGTCTGTATCAACACAAAAGTCCTATACGAATATACACAATAAAGCTTGTTCAAAGTATTATCAGAGTACCATGTAATCCCACTCCTCTGGGAAGCTGGTGGCAATCTTCTCATGCTCTGTGGATGGTGCGGTCACAGATCTCCCGGTGAGTTTGGTATGAGCCACCAGGACGGAGGAGGAGGTGGAGAGGGAGGGCATTCCTGATTCCCAGCCAGGCAGATCGCTGAAGCAGCTCCTGGTGCAGAAGACAGGGGCAGTGCTGTACCTCTACCGGCAGGACGTCCCGTGACTGGCACGTCTCGTTAGCGGCTCACGGAGGGGGACAAGAGAGGGTGAAATTGAGAAAATGAGATTGGGAAAGGGGAGTTAGTTACAGTCCTGAAGTCAGTGAGGGGTGCATTGTTGCAGAAATATATAATCAACATGTCCTGAAAAAGACTGGTAAAAGCAATATAATTTAATATAGCACTGTATAATATATAACCTTTAAAAAAAGTTCCATACTATCATAACAAATGATCTGTATGTATATATGGTAATATGCAGACTGATTCGGCATTGGTTTGTGTAATATCACTTCTACTGCAACCCTTTTCATTGATTTAGTTCTAGATTAAAGGGGCCATGTTAAGGGCATTTTCTGATCTGTTATAATGTTGTTAATTCATCACAAACATACCTGGAGTTGTGTTTTGTTTCATTCACACATGTTTAACACACAATCCTGCAAATTTAGGAGTTTTTTGCTCAAACGGAAAACACTTTATTCAACTTTAAGATGTCATATGGTAACACAGGAAATGGTCCTCTATGCTTTTAAACTCCACATACCTTCACTAGAATTATTTGGATAATTTCAGCCAATCTGTACTGAATAAAAAGTAAAAGGTAGCTGTTAACACTACCAGTTCATGACACCATAAGGTGAACCAGAGGATTTTGAGCTTTGGAGATGTAGACAGACTAATAATCCAGCGTCACTCAAACATGTGTGAATGAAACAAAACATGAGTCTGGGTATGTTTTTGATGAGATAACAACATTACAACATGACTTAAAGCTCTCAAGAGTCAATTTTGCGTAATATAGGACCTTTAAAGAACACTCACATATGTCTTAGTTGAAGAAACACCATTTGTCTGTTGTACTTATGATAAAGGGAACTTGTTACCCGTCTCTGTTTATAAGCCCAGACAATGCAATAGTAATACAATATGTGAATGATTGATGAAGACCATGATGGATTTCCCCTGACACGCTTGAGTCTGGGACTGTGGGAAACTGTGGCTCACCTGCAAGAAGCAGACAGCACCTGCAGCCTGCACAGAGACCAGAGCGCAGCTGATACAAGGGGCAAAACACTCTCTCCTCCTCCACATAATGTAATGGTTTGTCCTTGTCTGAAGTACAAAGCCCCCTGATAGTCATAATGTACAGTCAGCCGTGCTCCTTTGGCCTGTGTTCCTGGACTCGAACTGAACTGCCGAGCATCTGTGCACAGTAAACTTTCTGTTTTGTGTTTAGTCTGGCCTTAACACTCAAACTGATTTTGAAACTTTAAAAAAGTCTTCCTCTCTTCCTCCACACTGGGAACTGCATCCAAAATCTGTCCGGCTCGTTGTAAAGCAAAGAGAAAAATGAAGGCGCATAAAAACCCATTTCTTCTTCTCATTTGTTTCAATAAATGCATGAATTTACAGACATGTCAATTTTATGAGAGCGCGGTGATGTGTGCCAACGCTGTCCTCTAGCAGTGAGTTGGCCAAATAAAAAAGGCCAACTCCATACGCTCACAGGTACTACCCAACAATCCTGCCAACTGAACGCAATTTTTATGTTGCGTGTAAGATATTAAATGCTATATTGAACATCTGCTCCATTTTGATTTACTGTTTTTCTATGAGGTAATTGCTCAAATTACATTATAAATAAACAGAAGAAAAAAAATCATGCTCTGCACTTGGCACTTGTGAATAATGAAATGATATGAATGGGACTGTTGTGGTTGCCTTGTTGGTAATGGACTGATTTTATATACTGCATGTACTTAACTTGCATAGAAAACATGTGGATTAAGGTTGCAGCTTTCTCTTCCCCATACAGCCTGCATTGTGCCATCAACCAATCGCAGTGGAGGGATTTTAGATGTCATGTGAGGTAGGACCAGTTGCAGGAGGATCTCTCATGCAAAAGGGAGTGGGTGGGTGGAGGGGGTAGGGGGTGATGTGGGTGGGAGCAAGTTCTTAGCCAGACACTAGGTTGAATAAATAAACCCGGAAACATTAAAAGCCCTTTTCCCCTTCACCTTTGAACTTGTGCATTAGATTGTGTAAACATACATGGAGATGCTTAGGCCTGGCTTGTCCTGACAGTGCCGCTGCTCTGCGCACTGGTCTGTTCCTCTTTGGCTCTGCAGTACTGCGTGTGTGTATGTGTGTGTGTGTGTGTGTGTGCGAGAGTGCGAGAGTGCAAAGGGTCAAGAATAAAAGCAGCTCTCATATTTATGAGAGGAAGGCGAAGATTTTCTCTGTGGTTTGTCAAACGAGAACCCTGGGTACAAACTGTACACAGTCTTTTCCATGTTGCAGGAAAAATATTGTGTTATTCATGAGAGCACATAAGTGAATGATGTAACAGACTTCTAAAAGGGATTTAAATGTTTCCAACAAAGTCAATTAACCGTTATTTTTGGTTAAAGGTGCCCTAAGTGTAACTTTTCTGGTGAAGGGTCTGGCAATCGCTTTTCTTGATGAGATATAAACATACATGTCTCTATGGAGACAAACAAGTGACTCCAGTAGGCAGGTCAACTCTTTGGAAAGGTGATCCTGCTCACAGTAAGAATGCATGATTTACAAGGTATTTTTGAGTGACAGAAAAAAGCAAGCTCGGGATGTTTAATGCCATACTGTGCATGAAGCTGTGGTTGCGCCACACAGAAAAAGTTACATTGTACCTTTAAGTGAAAACTGGTTGGCTTGTTGTCATAAGCATTAGGTGAAGTCCAGAAGCCACTTCACTTTAATGATGTAGTTTTATCCGACCTTTTCTCATACAAGTGCCCCAACTATGAACCATGCTCATAAACGCTCTCAAGGCTAATTGTGGCCGGGATTTTGATTTGCAAATATTATCAATAAGTACAATGTAATACAAGTGATAAACAATAGTGGAAACTTGCATTCATCAGACATTGTGCATTTCCACAGTGTAATGTTTAAATAGTCCAGGATGAGGTTTCAGAGGAGTTAAGAAGAACTACTTGGGTGGGCATTCAGCAGTTAAAGCTTGTACACACACACACACACACACACACATTCAGCACACACACAAAGCACACACACACACACACACACACACACACACACACACACACACACACACACACACACACACACACACACACACACACACACACACACATTAGCCCAATGCATGAAACATGAGGTTGAAATGATGCTGAGTCTAATAAATTTGTGGTGATACAATGTACAAACACAACCTACTAATTAAATTTACTTAATAGTATAATAAAAATAAAATAGTTAATTTGAAGCCATTTTATAAGGTCAGTATAAACACACTTTAACCGCATTTTCATCAGATCTCTCTAAATGTTCATGCGGTTACTGTCTGTGTGTGCACTGTGCATATGACGCGCATTATCCTACTTGACTTGGGTTAAGGACTATCTTCTAGGATTTTCTGACTCAGGAGCTTGAACCCTGAGGCAAACAGCAGGGGTCCCATACTTAGTTTCCTGTAAGAAATACCTCAGCCCTCCACATCCTAATTAATGTGAAGGGCATGCCCAAGATCCCTATAAAATCATACAAGACTATACCAATTTCCTGGTAGCTTGCTTGCTACATGTGCTTCTTGTTCCTTTTGCATAAGAGTTTCCTTCCCTGGAAACCCCATGAAGATTTATACACCCCAAACCACTTCTTTCTCTGCCCCCCTCTTCTGCCCTGTCATTTGATTATAGCGCAGTTGTAATGATTTATGTAATGGATTTTGGGCAGGTTGTTAAGGTTAGGTTATTAAGTAACTATTAACACTAAAAAGTACCCTTTACTTTTACTTGAATACATTTACTTTCACTCATGTCTGCGTGATTAATATTTTAAAGTTCTATTACTTGAACAGAAGTACAGCTTTTACCTACTGCCAATGCAAGATGAAAGCACATGGCATGTTTTAGTCATGTTATGTGGAAAATGGAAGATAATATTTTTCTTTGTTGTGAGTTGGTGCTGAGTTACGAGACACAAAAACACAGACATTTTGGAGATCATACAAAGAGCACAGACTGGTTGCATGAGCGGCCGCACACTAACACTCAGAAGCAGTAACAATGCAGCCCATCTGAAATGTACCAGATGCCCCCAAACACACGCAGTCACACACAAGCACATGGACAAGCCCGCTTTGATATAACTGTGTGAATGTTACAACAAACCTATAGTTCAGTGACTTAAATTGCAACTTTCAACACGTATTATTAAAACACAGAAAGGTAGATCTTAACTTTGTGAATTACAATACTATTTAGACTTGGCAGATTAGTTTGTCTGCAACGAGCTTCCATGTCTTTATTGAAAACCAAAACATGATGATCCTAAGTACACACATTTTCATTCTGCTATACTATTGTCCTCATAGATTTTCCTTGTTTTGCTTTGTCTATCATTGCAATAACAAATCACGGTCAACTCAACTGTCAATGCTTCCACACGTCCCTCTTCTAGTGAAATCTTTTGACTCGGATCCTAGAGACAACACAAATTAAAATGAATTCAGTTATTATTATCAATTACTACATTTTTGTGGAAATATTTAAAGTCGTTTGAGAGCTGTAAAGGGGGGCAGGACACACTAGATGTCTAATACAAGTTTATTTTCCATTAGTACAGGACCAAGAGACATAAACACATTGTGGCATATACTGTCCATTGAAGTCTAGCCATTGGTAAAGCTATCTGCAATCTGCTATCTGCAATCTGGTCCAAACCAAGCCAAATGCGCAATTGCTGCAAAAATTCTCCCATCCCAGTGTTATCTCATGTCTCTTTGCTGGGAATTTGGCAGAAAGATATAAAATGTAAGAACACAAATGTATTGGATCATGTAGGTTTAACAATGGAAGTGTCCAATTGCCACTGACGACTTGTGTTTTTATGGCTGCTAAAAAGATGAATCATCCCAACCCATTGAAGTCGGTTACACAGACCAGGTCCTGCTTTAGGAATGCATGTGAGTCAGAGGCAGTGCTCGTCTGTCTCACCGCTCCTCTGAGACACGTTTAATCAGACGTCCATATATTTTCTAATTAACTTAAATGATGACTTTATGCTATTGCTTTGTTTTACTGTCTCTTTTAAACAACATTCATCATCCTTTGGAGATCTGGAGCTCTAAAACTTATCCACGAGCCATTCATGGTGAGTTGTAAACCTGGTTCATTGCACCAATAGCACCCTCTTACTCTCTGCTGGGGTGTCTCGTGACTGACCAGGACACTTTTATTAGGTCCTGAGCAGCCTGGCAGGAAAGAGGGGGGACATGTCTCTGGGAGGCTGCAAACAGTTGAGGAAACCAACCGATTTTCACAGAGAGATTGACGATGGAGCTGAGAGAGCATTGATAAGCAAACTTTGAAATGGGCGCAAAGGGGCTCACAGGGTCAAAGGTCATAAGGAAACAGTGGCTCAATGAGAGGAAAAGGAAGAGATGTCCAATAAACTTGTTTACAGGATGGAATTTGTTTTTTAGACAGAAGCCTGACAGTAAAACCTTTTTTTGAACAAAAAGAAAATTGCAATGACAAATTGAAATTGTTCACAAAAAATATTGGGAAAAAAACAAACATAGTGTGGAATTTTGTTAATGCATACAATAGAATCCAACAAATGAAAGAAATCATTCATTTTCCTGTTCAAATTAAAGGCTTGGAATATGATTGTGTGCTAATAGACTAATGATGATGTCTGAATTTAACAACTGAAATGAAATGCCTTTTATTTCAACTCCATGATGAGGGGTTTTAGAAAAAAAAACATTCACAGTGTAGTGAATGAGGGAAAGTAATGTTCATAATTTCCATAAAAGTGTGAGCTCTTTACATGGCGATTTATTCTGCACACTGTTAAGAGCCAAACAATAAACCTCACTGCCAAGTTAGCTGCTGCTGTTGCCAGTCGGTGCACAGATGTTTTGGCAAGGCCAAATAAAAGAGTCGGAATATTAACTTCACCCTTGTTTCAAGTGTTATTTTCACACATTTCTATTTCTATTGTACATCACATCCATCTATTTGGACCCCTGCTGATTTCATTCTTGACACACATTAACAACATGGTGAGAACAAAAACATCCAGTGTGTTCATTTCAGAAACACTTTTTTTACTCAAGTTATCAGCAAAAAAAACAACAAACCATGATGATAGTTAGCTAATAATTACATATATTCTATAGCTATTCCACTAATTACCCCACACTTTACCAAATTCAGTGGCAGATAGTCCATCTCTGAGTTGCTATACCACCAATGGTTTCCTGACAGTTTAAATTTCTATCCTGTTGCATATCGTATCACAAATCCCTAATGTGCAGAAACCAAAGACTTTAAAAGAGCGGCAACATCAGCACTGAAGCCACTGACAAGCCTGCTCCCAGTCAAAGGTTAGATGCAGCAGAAGCCTTTAATCAAGAAATGTTCTCAATTTCCTCCCTCCGTGTTCCTCTTCTTGACCTCTGCTCCTCATGGTAAGGCTAGCCGTGTACTGTAACACCCAAGACAATACACCTCTTTAATCTTCTGCCCCTCATTACAATTACTAATAAGTCTGACGAAAGGTGTGCGCCCGGTGTGTGTGAGAGTGTGTGATGCGTGTGTATGGTGCATTTTGGCCGCAAAGGGAGGGAATACTTGAATAACAGCCCAATAAATATCAAGGCTGGGTTTATTGGTTTTGAAGCATATTCTCCGTTTGTTGAGAAATACTAAACCGAGGAAGGTTCCGGGCAAAGTGGCAGGGTGGTGCTCTTTTCTGGGTCACAAAGAACACAGAGGAAATCAAATGTGACATTAACAGGCTGCTATAGGAAGTGTTTTTGGATTAAATTAGCATGGCATGTGAAGGCGGTTGGTTGCCGGGAGAGAGGGCACAAGGTGGGAGTCTAGACTGGGCATTATAGAGGCAGTTTGATACCAGGTGATGATACCGAGGGCAGTAAAGGGCATAGGGGCAGCTGCAGTGTCTCAATAAGAGGGTTCATTATGATCCAGGAAGTAGCAGGGTGCGTCGTAGTCACAAATAACAGAGCTGAAGAGTGAATCATGGAATGAGTGGCTGGTTTAGAGATGTGATCTGTACATAGAAACACAACTGAAAAGAGCTACAGAAAAAAAAAAAAATAGACAGATACAGATATTACATTTATCCCTGAAATTGAATAATACCATTACTAAAACAGTGTTTAAAGCTCTAACAAAATGTGTAGAAAATTACAGTACAGTATTGAGGAGAAGATGATCAATGGATTGAAGGTGTTTTTTGTTTTGTTTGTTTACCAAGATCAACACTGGACAGGATGTGCCAAGCATCCATAGAGATATAATAGCAAAATTATTTCAATTTATAGTCAAGAAACTAGATTGGGTCAAATCACAGCATGGTACATTGTACATTTTGTTTCTTTTCAAACTTACTACTTCTGTAATTTTGGATATCTGTGCCAACTTAAATGTGTGAGTGGTGGCATTAAGAAAACCCAGCAAGAGATGTTGTCCTTTTCACAGTCAGATGGAAGAGGAAACATCAGATTTTATTGCTCAGAGTTCATGCAAGGATATTAAAATGTTCTTCCAGCTGACAGAAAGTGTTTTAGATTGGCTTGTGCCATTAGCAACTAATGGTTTTCAGGGATGTCAATATTTTTTCCACAAAAGTTTTGAATGAAGTTTTTTTTTTTTTTTTACCCTAGCTACCTCTGAAATAACAAGAGTAGAGTATTTTATTTTAGCCAATTGACCTGCAAAGACACTTGCATCTAACCTATATAGAGATGCCAACTTGAGTACACTTTAAACCGGCACAACGGATTTCTTCAAAACTCAGTTTTTGTCCTTGAATGAGGGTCACTAAACCTGGAATGCACAGGAAGGAAGTCCTAGACCAAGGCTATTTGTTCACACTCCTTTCCCCATCCATTTCCCTCCTCCTTTGTGTCCCACTCCTTCTTTTTTTCTGATAAAGGGCAGGAGAGATGATGGTTCAAACCTTTCGAAAGGCCCTATAGGTTTGGGGTATATCGCAGGGTTAAGCACTAGTCTACCCCCCACCCCACCTCACCGCCTCTCTCCTGAGCTGTCTCTCATCACGCTATTGACCCCCCAGGAAGCTTTAGATGTCCGTCTGGCTTCATAATTCTCTTATCGAGCTAATCTGGGAGATAAGCGAGAGGGTGGGGGGAGTTGAAAGTGTAAACCCAGCATTGCAACCTATGGAATCCAGTTGCATTGAGGGGCTGATACTTTTACCTGTCCACCATGGGAGACTTGTTAACATTGAGTGCTCATATGCATACCTTATACACTGCACAGAGCCTTGTATACCAGAGCCTTTGTTTGCATGTGTGCGCGATATGGTTGCCCCCCACATGGTGCAGGTCTGGAGTATGATTGATCTGGGCAGAGCGACTGGTCACATCCTGAACTGGAGTTGATTTCCTCCTCGGGCCCTAAGTAGAGCCCTGGTGTTTATCATAGGCTCAGTGTCATGTTTGTATGTTTTCATAGATCAGCGTTATGGAAGGCGGTAGTGAAGGGTCCAGGGAGGAGGTTGTGGAGGTGGGTTTGGGGGTAGAGAGAATCAATGAAAGAAAGAAAGGTTTAAATCAGGCAGGCTCGTATCTTGTTTCAAACGTACATCTCAAGCGGAAACAGCGGATGTAGATATTGGAGGAAAGTGTTGATTTATCTGCTGGGGGTCTCAGTTACACCTGTGCTTTTCTTGACAAAATATTGCTCATTTTGGAGAAAGAAACCAAAGAATAGGGATTTTTGTGAGTAGCCTATTGACCTTAGCCCAATAGTGGATACAAGTGGTGATATTATCATTTCGGCTGTATGAATTTGCATAGGGCTGCCGATCTTGACAGTAAATAAGTTAAATTCAGACTACAAAGCTGTTTTCAAGCTACCTAGAGAATAGTTGTATGTTGTTGACTTGCTGGTGCACATGAAGATTACCATTTTACCTAAATCAACCTACTATACACTAGTGGTGGACTGTAACAAAGTAAAAGAAGTAAAGTACTGAACTTAAGAATACATTTTAGGTATCTGTGCTTTACTTAGATTTTAAAGTGAATACTTTTTAGTTTTACTTTACTACATTTGAGAGTAGGGATCTGCATGTTCTACTCCACTACATTTTTGAGCAGGACTGAAAAGTAGAAGTATTTTTCATTATTGCGTGAAACCTGCTGAAAAACCTGGCACTTTATTTGTAACACATTTGTAGTTTGAGAAAACAAAAAATATATAAATAAATAAAAAACAGCTAGGAAAATTCAGGGTTCAGTCTGTTGAACAAAATTCAACACAAATATGTATCAAAATCAATCAATACATTTGAAGCTTCATAGGTCCTCAAAATCTGCATATATTACTTTTACTTTTTATTCTTCAAGTACATTTTTAAACTGGTAGTTTAATTATTTTTTACTTAAGTAGATATTTTCATGTGATACTTTTACTTTAATTTCTTTGCTCCAGTATCTATACTTTTACTTAAGTAACAAAATTGAGTACTTCTTCCACCACTGCTACGCACAGTACTTTTTTCTATTACTTCCCCCTTTAAATGAATGGGATTCATGCTTAACCGGAAGTTCCAACCACAACAGAAGTGGGAAAAGTGGGTGAGGAGGAATAATGTGGATACCTTCTGCTGTGCTGCAACCCATATAAATAAAGAACATATTTTAGGAAAAGCCTCCAAAAATTTCTATCAACATGTAAATTACCCAGAAGGAATTGCACTTAGACTGGACATAGAATGGACTTATATGAGCGTGAATGGGTGAGTGTTTTCTTGTGTGGTGTGAAGAGCACTTTAGGTCAAGAATGAAAATGAAGAATGAATTTAGAAGGAACTGTTTACATTATTTGAGATGCTATCATTATGGTTTGGGATTTAATCTAAATGCCATAAATGCTACCTTTCGTTATATATGAAAGAACGTATGACTTTTGTGTTGATTGTTATTTATGACGACGACGACGATTATTATTATTATTATTATTATTATTATTATTATTATTATTATTATTATTATTATTATTATTATTATTATTATTATTATTATTATTATTATTATTATTATTATTATTATAACAGTGAGTTCAGCTTCTTGTGCTCGGTGCAGCTTTGTCTTAAGAATGTGTCTTAGTAAATGCCACTGGAAACTTCATGTTGCAGATACAGCATACCATTGACAGATGTACCATTTAGGATTTTTTTGTAGTTGTAATACTTTCAATGACACACATTTAGGTTCACCTGTTTTGGAATTACTAATGTCTCGAGGCTATGTTTTGGCCCTTTATATTTTACACTCCTAATTCCCCAGAGTAGTTTCCTGTGAATCATTGGCTGCCAGCTTGGCAAACAACAGGATGTTGTGGCTTCAGTAATAGATGTATTTTCTGAGATTAATAATCAGAGGTGTAATTTTGTTGCTAAGGTTTTACGAGGCCATTAATAAAGTTTTTACTCCCATGCACCGTTGGGTCAAATGACTCATCCACAGTTTGTTTTTGTTTCTGTTATAAGCCTACAGTGGGTTTGAACAGGCTACATATTTATTTTGCAGACAAATATAGGTGTTTTTGTTTTCTTCTTTCTTTTGAGCTCCTTCTAATTCTATGAACCTTTGTGTTGTGTGCAAAGCAAAAATGATATTGTGAACTTTCTGATTGCGTCTGCCTGCCATCTTCTTCCGCCTTTGACAAAGCTTTAGATTACAGAGCCCATGGGTGCCTCAGTAGTAGCACGGCACGACACAGCCTTGCCCTCTAATTATCTGATGACATTGTTCAACGGGGCATTTTCATTCTTCCCCACAAACATTATTCTGCGTCCACCATGTTGTCACTGTCTAGCACCTGTCATTGACTCTCATTTATCTCCTCAGCTCATTACATGACACTGAGAATTGTGGGGTGAAGAGAGTGGGTAGAATAGCCAGAGGTCATACTATCACGAGTATATGCTACTTTCAAAGATGAAAGAAGAAAAATATAAATATTTGTGCAAAAGTACAGCCATTTAACCATATTTTAATTAAGCAGAACTACTCCACTCATATTGATTTGAGTAAAAGTATAAAGTAAACGGTACAGTTTACATTTATCAGAAGTACTTTGCTACACCTTTAATAGCTTTTACTATGTTTATATGGTTAAGGTTATAGTATGCAAAGCAGTGATCAATGGTCTATGTAGGTAGGGGAATCCAAAGTATATGAAGACAACTCATCCAGACACAGAGAGAACCTGCAAACATAGCTGGCCCAGGAATTGAACCAGGGATCTAAAAGGCAAAAGACTGCTAGCCACTAAGCCTCCATGTATGGTGCCTAAGGTAAGGTATATCTGGTTACCTTCCACCTGTGCCCATAGTTGTTCTTTAACCATTGAGCAACCCCGTTAGGTCAAGCTCTTGTGCTTTGAAATCCCAAAACAATTAATAATAGCTGCCGACTAATGCTTTGCGTAAACACACGACTATTAGAAACCTCAGGAGACCATTTTTGTGGTAAATGAATAAGGTCAGTGCCAAAGGGAAAGGGCTTTTAATGGTCCAAAACATGGCTGTTGAACACCTGCTACAGACAACAAATACAGCCTGGATTTGGTTAGGTCTCTTGTCTATAAACCACGAGTCAATTCTGGTTCAGGGTTATAGAGAAATGCTCATTAAATGACTGTAATAATTCAAAACCATGTTACAAATTACAGCAATAATAATAGTGTCAATGCAAACATGGCTGGACAATGTCTCCCTATCTCCTACAATTCACCAAGTTACAGGGTAACAAATTATTTTTCATACTTTTACTCACATAGCTGGAGCATGTATAAGCCACTATGGGCCTAAATGCAGTGAACTGTTACAATGTCAGCCATTTACACTGCAGACACTGGAGAAATCCATCTCGACAGATGACTGCTTGAATAAAATAACATCAATAATACAAACGCAGTCCTCCTGTAGCGCTGCCCCTCCTCTGCGTTAGCACAGCAGCTGTGGACGTGTGTGGTGATGAGATTGATGTTTTAATGTTTTATTGCTTTTCACAATACGTGAATTGACTCGGCCAGACCTAGATCTACTTGTCATCAAATCAACATACCCTAAACTCAGCCATGGCCAAGTTGGAAATTTATGCCCTGTTATGTCTCTTGTGGCTGTTCGTAATGGTCTCATGGCATCTGCTCAAACACTGCGAGTCAGGAGTGGAGACGGCCTACCTGTGCTCACCTATTCTTGGGAGGAGCTGCATCTATGACCTTACGCCACTATTAAACCTCATTTAGGCCTCGAGCTTTCCGTGATCAAACATAAAACCAGGAAATGAGGCTGCAGAGGAGGAAAGTTAGAAACAGGTGACGCAGGTACAAGCCTGTACTCCCCTCTGTTATGAAAAAGGATGAACTGCATGTATTTGCCTCGATCGTATGTACAAGCAAAACAGTCTATTATGTTTTATGGAAACCGGAGTCCCACGTGAAGATTGACGGATTTATGCTTCACAGAATGAATTGAGACTTTAGCCTAACAGCTACCTGAATAACATCACGGTAACAGAGAGAAAATATGATGGGAACACTGAGCATCTGGAGGTAAGTTGCCGACCTTCCCACGGAAATCTCATGTTGAGCTAACTGTTGTGTATATTCTACCTTCTGTGACGGGAAAGGTCTTCCCCGGACGTACTGTTTATTATTACAGGGGATTTTAATCATTGCTCTCTTTCATTAGTGTTGCTCTCTTTCAGACAAATGATTAAATGTCCCACGAGGGGGAAGAAGACAATTGATCTGTTTTATACAAATATGAAAGATAGTTTTGTTTCCTCTGTTCTCCTTCCACTTGAACAATCGGATCACAACTTGGTGTTACTAAAATCCATAAATACACCTGTTGTATAAAGGCAGCCAGTTATTTATAAGACTGTGAGTTAGTGCTGCCTGTAAGCAGGTGAAAGATTTTGCTCATAATAAACTGTGAGTGACTTGAGAGATTAAAGCAGCAATAAACAAGAAAAAGTTTGCATTCGACGCGTCAACGAAGAACAAAAAGTGCACAAAAAGAGCTCAGAAAAGTAATGTGACAAAGTAAACAAAGGTGTAAGGACAGGTTTGAGAGCTCAGATGATGATTTCAGAAAGTGTTTCTGGGACAGAATGAAAACAGTTACTGGACGTGGATCTGACAAGTACAATTTTCCAAGCACAAAGATTCATGTGAATCAATTCAACCAATACTTTGCTCAATCTGATGAATTTGATTTTGCACACAAACAACAGAAACTGTTCGTAATTCTTGCTGCTGGTGGTAGGGAGGATTCTTGTTCTGAAATCACTTTTAGTGTCAGTGATGTCCAGCAGCAGCTTAGGCACCTGAAGCCTAACAAGGCAGTGGACCCAGATAGTGTTCGTCTGCGCACCCTCAAAGTCTGTGCTGAGCAACTTGGGTCTATCTTGCACACATCTTTATGATATCTTTTGTAAGTACTAAAATTCCTTCTATGTGGAAAACCTTCTGTTTATTGCTTATACCTAAGAGGCCTAATGTGAGTAGTGCCTTGTCTAATCTTACACCTATTGCACTGACATCACATATTATTAAATGCTTTAACAAAGTTGTTCTGGGTCAGAAAACAAAACAAGGAGCATCATTTTGGGACTCACAACAATTTGCCTTCAGGGAGGGTGTGAGTGTAAATGATGCCTCACTGTACATGCTCCACACCATCTACTGCTTTTAATATGATTCAGCTACATATTTTTGAAAAATAATTATTGAGTTTAAAGCTGCATAACAATACAGCTGCTTTGTTTTTTTATTTTATTTTTTATTTTTCCCCCCTTTTTATTTACTTTGTACACGGCCGACTATAGGCACAGTTTTAATTTTTGTCATATGCAAAAAAAATCTGATGACACTGCCCTTCTGGGCCTAATTTCCAAGGATGACAACCTGGCCTACAGAAATGAAAGTATCTCCTTTGTTAGATGGTGTGATTTCCACTTTTTACAGCTTAATGTATGCAAAACACATAAACTTTATTGACTAATTATTGACTTTAGAAAGAAAAAAAATAAGCTGTCTCTCCAGTGGTTATCAAAGGGGACTGTATTGAAACAGTCAAAACTTATAAGTACGCACGCGTATAAGCATCTGGACAGTAAGCTGGAGGAGAAACAGTAATGCTGTCTCCTAAAAGGCGCAGTCCAGAGGGTTCTTTTTGAGGAAACTCAGATCTTTTGACGTGAGCAGGAGGCTCCTGAATGTGTTCCATCAGAAAATTGTGGCCTGTGTGTCGTCTTTTGCTGTACTGTGTTGGGACGGTAGCATCATTGTGGAACACAAAAACTAAATGAACAAGCTGATTAAAATGGCTGGGCAGAACTCATTTTCTCTTATGGACTATCTTCTCCACAGGATTTTAAATGAACAGAAAATCTCCTTTAGTGAGTGAATGGTGATGCCTTGGTGTTCTACTGAATGCCTCAAAAACTATTTTCTATCTATCTATCGATCGATCGATCGATCGATCGATCTATCTATCTATCTATCTATCTATCTATCTATCTATCTATCATGATGAAGTTGAACTAAATAGGCTGTGATAGTGCTACTGTCCCCATGGCAACCCTTTACACCTGTCCAGGGGGTCACAATGAACTCATGTCTATTATCCAAAATGTTTATTATGGATGCTTTTCCCTGATACTCACTTAATCAGGAATAATGTGATTCATGTCAGCCATATGTTTCTCATGAAGTTGAATGTTGAGGAATGTGAACTTTGGTGAGAAGCTCTATGATTTGTGAGGTGTGTGTGGTGGATGGACAACAGGGGGAGAGCTGCCTCAGGGATTTCTGCACTGCACACTTGTGATGGCTCCAACCTGCTCTGCACCTAGACATGTCCCTCCCTCTTTTCACAGTTTTACACCCACTTTTAGAGCCATGTGTTTTAAATGTGTGCATGTGTCTATTTCTGTGTTTTTTCCCCTCAAGCATGCGTGCATGCTGCATTTGCTCTTGGCAGCCTCAGTGTACTATATGGCTGAGTTCTACACATTTCCCAGGCTTTCGGGCCAAGCCTAGTCCCCATGCACAGTGCGACCCTTGACACATGGGTCCCAGCCCATTTTGAGCTCATATAGGATGAGGCAATGCTAGCACAGGGGAGGCACTCTTGTCTGCTGCTCTGTCTCTCCCACTCTGTGCTCTCTATCTACTGGATGAGGTGAGGGAGGGGCCTGCTGACAGGACTTAGTTGGATTGAGAGCATGTCCTGCACTTCACTGCGTCCCAGATGGTCCGCACTTTGGACCGCACAGACAGAAAAAATAAAAGAGAGTGATGGCGACGATGAAAGCTTGTTGCATGCCTCACACCAAAACGTAACATTTTTCTACAAAGCTGAAAACACATTTTTGTTCTCCTGTTTTAATGCTAATTCATCACAAAAGAAAACTGAATTCTATTGAATGGAAAAAGTTGTTTAGAGTGAATATGTTTTACCATTCATTCAAGCAGGTCCTTCAGTTCTGACAGGATACTGGTAAGTCACTGCCTTAGATCTTATACAGATTAAGGCAATGCTATGATAAGAAACATTAGACACAAGATTGTGCTGTATAATGATCAAAGAGAAGGCGATCTACAGGCAAACTCATGCAGTCAGATGAGGGTTCTGTTTAGGTAGACAGGCACTGCTCACTGCATACAGTTGCCAGGGTAAGTCATTCACCTAAAACACACCAAAACTTTATGCTGAAACATGATTTATGATTGATCAGTGACTAAAACCAGGACTTGATGCTGTTCCCTATAGGTATGGAGTGCTGGGAGGGACAAAATCTAGAGAAACACCCTTTGACCAAAATGCCACAATTAATGTAAGTGTGGCCTGGATCATATCACATACACAGCCTGTAATTGCTGAAGAGTTACTATTCAATTTAGGAGTGGCTGTACATAGAGGTTTTATTTCTCTGGGGTCTTGTTAAATCTTTTTACCATATGAATTACCACTGATATTTTTGTACAATATGTTGTACCCTGAAAATATACAAAATAAAAAGTCTTTGAATATTGTGGCACATTAAAATAACAATGTTTATGAATGGAAAACAATATCCAACCAAAAAAACAAACAACCCCCCCCCCAAAAAACAACAAAAAATAAATTAATAACAACAATAATAATAATAATAATAATAATAATAATAATAATAATAATAATAATAATGATGATAATACTACTACTACTACTACTACTACTACTAATAATAATAATAATAATAATAATAATAATAATAATAATAATAATAATGTAATACAAAAAAAGTTCTCTGCACAAAACACAACTAGTGTTTTGAATGAAATAATACAGAAGATAAATATATTTTCAACAAAAGCAGTCTCTCCCACACATGCAGACATCTTTGGACAGAGAAACTTGACATGGTTGAATTGTGCCTGACAGCCCATAAGATGTAATGGCCCCAGCTCTGGACCTCTGTGCTGCTGCCCCTCTACATTACCCCAGGCCCCACCTCTTAACAATATTACATGCTCCTCGGTGCCCCAGGAGGATTAGGGATCTGCTCTTAATCATGTTCCTCTTTATAAGCTCCCCGTCTTATTAAAGCACCTCACGTCTGTATTTAGGGACTATAAATCATATTTTGTAATATAGCTGGGGCGAGTGCATAAGGGATTGCTGGCCCTATATAAAATATAAGATATAAAAGTGTCTGCTTTTGACCCCCAGGGGGAAGCAGGGGCAGATTAGGAGAGAGAGAAGGGTAAGAGTATGTGTCATCAGTGGCGGAGACAAGCCAATGGTGTGATCAAAGGCTAGCTGCCATGGGGAATTGACTGTGTTTTACTGGATAATCATCTGAAGGGGACACATGTTGAATGTCTGCGCATGGGGTTGTTTAGCTAAAAGCAGGGCTGTTTTTGTCTTTCCTAACTGTCACATATGCAACAAATAAAGTGCATTGCTAAATTTATCTGGAAAAAAAGACTTGTTTATGCTATATATTTTTCACATAATCCCTTAAACTCTTAAGAAGAATCACATTACAAACTGAATTAACATTTATCATTATTAACATCTTTATAATTAGTATAAATTAGTATATTAGTTTAGTATATAATGAGTGCACTATTTATTGTCATGTATATTCAATTATGCATGACAGTTATTTCAAGTATTAAAAACTTGAATGCCATACTGCAGAGCATTCCAGACAAAGCAATAGCATTTCCATGGAACCTAGGTGGCAGATCCTTCACCAGAAAAGTTGCATATGTGCACTAATATATGACTAAATTTAAATCTATAAAACTGACCAAAGTACTGCCTCCAGCGTGTTATGGGTCTTCTCCAGGGCCTCCTCCTGGTGGGACATGCCTGGAACACCTCCCCAGGGAGTTTGTATCTGCGACCTTGTCCTGTCGGAACAAGAGGTAAAACGACTCAGCTCCTTCTTCACCATAACCGCTTGCATCACTGCAGATACAGTCTTGATGTCACAGTACTGAACAATTACCGACCCATCTCAAATCTGCCATTTTTAGGCAAAGTCCATGAAAATGTTGTTTACCAACAGCTTATTAACGTTCTCCAAATGAACACCTCCTTTGATGTTTTCCAGTAAGGTTTTAGACCCCACCACAGCACTGAGACCGCTGGGAAAATGTATCTCAGATCCAATGGCCCTGACCTATGGGGTGCCCAAATTTCTACATGCTATTGTTAGGCCAGTTAATACTGTGCAATAATAATGTGTCCTACCACAACTATGCAGAACATATGCTGACACTTAGATCTATGTGTCACTGGCAGCAGGTGAATACGGACCACTAAATTCACTCATTCAATTGCCACTGCATCCAACAAATAAGTGTGTGGGCGCAAAACAACTTTCTGTCCTGTGCTCAAGTCTCTTGTCTGGTTTCCTGTGGCTCAGAGAATAGACTTTAAAGCAGCTCTGCTTGTGTACATTTCCCTCCATGGCCTAGCACCAAAGTTAATCTCCCACATGTTAGTGCCATATGAACCATCTCAAACTCTGAGGACTTCAGGGAACAGCATCCTGCTGGTGCCCAGAGTCAGGACTAAACATGGGGAATCATTGTTTCATTTTTATGCAGCTAAAACCTGGAACAGTTTTTCTGAAGATGTCAGACAAGCCTCTAATCTGACAATGTTTAAATCCAGGATCAAAATGGTTCTGTTTAGCTGTGCATATGACTGAAAGGTTTTCATTTGTCTTACTGTATCCAGTATTGCCTTACTGGGGAGGCTATGCAGTGTAATTCTCCTGTAGTTGGAACACACCCTCTGGTCCCTCTTCTTAAACAGAAGGACCATCACCCAGTCTGCCAATTCAGAGGTACTGTCCCTGACTACTATAAGATGTTACAGAGGCATATTAGCTAAGACACCCCCACAACATTCAGAGACTTAAGATACTCAGGACAGATCTCATCCACCCCAGAGCCATGCCACCAAGGACCTTCCTAACCACCTCAGTGACTTCAGCCAGGGTGATTAATGAGTCAGCCTCTGAGTTTATCGGAAGATGAAACATGAAAAAATATACAAGAATTATTGAGCAGTAAAAGCCAAGGCCTCAAAATGCCAAATAATACAAATGTGTTTCAAGAATTGATTTAAAAACAAGAAGAGACAATTAACACTCTCATTATTTTTTTTCCCCACTAGTGATTTTACACACACATGCACAAGTTCTGCCTTAACTTTTATAGAGGAGGAACATTTGACGGTTCCAGAGTTTTTCACAATTGTAAAATAACACTCCCACTGATGGCTTTGACAGCGTAACAAACTGTGAACCATATGTGACTTATGATTCCAGTTATGAAGCTATTATTAACATATTAACTCTAATGAACGGAAACATGTCACACAGGCCAACAGCAAGTGCACAGCTCACATGTGTGCACTTGTTATGAACCTGCAAAGCCTTATGGAATAGACAGAGAGGTGGGTGGGTTGTGGAGGGATTTGGGAAAGACACAGTGAGGTAGAAGGTAGAGTTTGAAGGATTGAGACCGTAAATGTGGGATAGTTGACGTATGGCTAGCCTACTTTTCATTATTATTACTCAGAGGGACTGTTGCTTTCCTACTGTGGAGATCCAGGCTCTTCTATGTTTGTGTAGTCAAGTGCTTCCATATGGGCCAGCACATCAGTGGCACATCTGGCACAACAGACACAAACAGGCTGATATGGACATGTGTATTCACAGTCACTTACTACTGTATATCGCTCCAAATGTCAGCTGTTTGACCTGGAGCAGCTCTGTGTCACACTTAACATAAACTGTTCTAAACATGTCATTTAACTCCAGGCAGTTTGTGGATACATCCACTTATCATTTTGGTCACATTGTAGGTGCAGAAACAATGGATAGGTAAGAATAAAGACTGATTGAAATTGAGTACTACTTAGTGATGCCTTACATTGTATTATTCATTCACTCCACACCTGGTTATGGTAAACTACTACTGTAGCCAAAACTGCCCTGGGATAAATTGACAGAAGCAAGGCCAAACTGTACAGCTAATCCAGCCTCTCCGACCCCCTCAACCACCACCAATCACTCACCAATCATGCACAAACCATATTCATACTAGGCAAGGGCGGTGAAGCAGGCATGACTAATGACACAACTACGGTATGCACTAGAGTCACTGCTGCTGGTATAGTACCTGGTATTTCAAGCGGTCTCAAGTGGGACTAACCTGACCCAACACTGCTTAGCTTCCATGATCAGATGAGACCGCACATTATCAAGATCGTATGTCCAGATGCTAATTTCTTTCTTTTAGTTCACAAAGGCAGCTGTAACATCACTGAGCAATTACAGTTTTAGTTGTAAAATTCAAGCCAAACGCTGAGTATGAAGAAGTCCTGCCCTAAGCACACAGTTCTGCTAATATGTGACCCAGACATTATTGATTGAGGCAGCAGAGTTTTGCCAATATTTGGATTGCATGTTTTGAAGGCCTTGTCTTTGACCCAGTGATTCAAGAAAAAAGAATCCTTAAACAAATCCCTATCACTAAACACTATTAGACGTTTTGTCACTTCTTAAATTACAGTGACATGAATCATCTCTTTAGCAAGCATTGTGTGTGAGTTGTCATGAGGTGAGGAATGTCTGAATCCAGTGTGTCCACTCCAGATCAGTCCACTGCAGCCAGAAGGACCATAACCAACAGTAGAACTCTGATCTTTCAACATCCAAACATTCCTGAGTCCAGAGAGAGAGATGACGCTTTTGGAAGAGGAAGTTAAACAATGACTCAACGCACAGACAGACAGCAGCAAATCAATATCACATGTAGAATACAGACATCCACCTGAGAGGCTATCTGGACCTTAAACACTTGTACATTGTGAGTGGTATGTGTTTATTACATTTACGGTAATTGTGTAGCAGATCATTCAGATATTGTTTATAGTAGACCACCCCTGGACCTACTTTCCTCTCTCCAGCTCCCCCTCTGTAGCCTCTTGAGAGCTGCACCTCTGTAGTCTTTATGCAGAGGTCTGTGAGGTGAAGATGGGGCATTTTCGAGGGGCTGTTGTTAACCCTCGTTTCACACCAGCTGCTCAGAATGGTCGGGTCATAGTTCAGCCTGTAGCAAACTTAATCTACCTCAGGTGTGCTTCATTTCTACATCCTCCGAAGACTGTCGAACATGGATACACACTTATAGATATATGTATCAGGACTGAGAGTATTTGTTTTTTAAAGACGCTTTTAAAATAAGCACTCTACATTAACTAAAGATGATGTCATTTTAAGTTATGTTACCTGGATAAAATTTTGGAAAAAACCCAAAAAACCCAAGCCCCTGCCACAGAAAACAACAACAAAAAACAAGCAAAAAACATTTGGACTTGGAATAACATTTTCATTATTTCATCAAATATATACCAAGAAGTACAAGCAGTAAAACAAACTAAAGCTTGTACACTATATAAGCCCTGTGTACGTCCAGTGGAACCTGAACCACTGGTTGATAACCACTGAATAGCAAACTGAATTGTTGAATGAAATATTGGCCAGGTGCAGGAAACTTCCTTCATGCATTTTATTCCTCTTACAAAACTACACATGCTTGAAAATCTAAAATAAATCCTCTCTGAAAAGTGAAACATTCAGGGTAAATCTGTCACGGTCACTGATGTCTCACTTATTCTGTGCAGTGCTATAAGTGTGCAAGGTAGATTGTAATCAAACATTTACTTTCCTATAACATTCCTATAACATAACAATAGCATTCCTGAAGTACAGTACACATTAGCTGGGTTCACACATATTCTAGACATTTAATTATTATACAAGTAATCTCAAATTTATCATTTCCTGACAATGCAACATAATGAACGTAGTAATAATTGTATACTTCACAAAGGTAATTGATCATTAGTATTACTGTATTAATATCTGGAAGAACATTGTGATGTGTGTTGGATGTGCAGTGGCATCAGTTGAAATACTGTGCCTTGTTTCTTTAATGCCTTGAGTATTCATCTTACTCACTAATCCGTCTATTCTGATACATTGCCTTTTCACATTTGGTATGGTAACTTACAATTTTCATTCACAATATTTTGTCTGATCTTTATACAAACTGAATTTGTCTTCTCTTTCAGAGTTAATGATCAGAAGTTGAGCAGCTCAACTCAATTAAGCCAGTCTGGGGCAGAGTCTGATCAGTGACCCTGGAGATAGGGCCACCATTACCGCACCTCTAATTGTTGATTGATCTAAAGAGGCCCTGGACTGGCAGGTTCCACAAGCTTTTTTCCCATGCAGATTAAATCATACTGCTTAAAGTTGTTTCAAACAACATGGCTGCCGTGGGGTCAGAGGGCAACCACATACTAGTGGCTAATGGTAGCGACTAATGTCAATCATGCCAAATGAGCCACTGGTGAGATTCGCTTCTGGTTTGAGTGGAATGTGAAGAATGAAGTGACTGGCTGGAACACTCCTGTGATGGGGGCGGGACTAAAGCTATTTCATCTTTGTTCTTAATTTGTCTGGTGCATTGTCTGCTTGATGGGAATGACTGTTCACTCGGATGTTTTCGTTCTTTTGTCTTGTATGAAGCTCTGAGAAAATGAAAACCTGGATGCAATGTAACATCACATTATAAGCAAAAGAAAATGTAACAAAAAAAATGTAACCAAAGGCAAAGCATTGTTTTACTAAAAAGAATAGTTATTTTAGCAATTTAGTTCCTTGGTCCATACCTGAACAACCTGTGAATGATCTATTAGCAATTTTGGATCTCAAAAAACAGAAGACAGAACACTTTCATGACCAATATGAACACTACAATTGATAAGCAGGATTTTTACGTACATAAAACTCTACATAAACATATATGCAGAGTATGTGGAGAGGGAGACAAGTAAAATCCCAAGTCTATAGAATGGTCTTTGAGAAGGAAGGCTCAGTAAAAATTCCTTGGGGGAAACACACACATGCCACTGGATGTTTTAACCATTTTACTGCCCAGTTTTAGCACCGCGCTGCACAGGGAGATTGATGTACCTCTCAGTGAAGACAATGAGCCGGTGCCTGTCAGTGTCAAAGGGCTGCAAAGCTCCACATCTGGCCCAGACTGTGGAAGTGCAGATCCAGGAGGATACACTGAGCTTCACATTACAGAGAGACATGTAGTCCTTACAGAGCAGGCAAAATGTGACAACTTTATGGAATTCTTTTATTTTTTACAAATTTCCCTTTGACAGAGAGAAATAAGTCAGGTCCGATGTCTTTAATTAAAAAAAAAAAAAGAGTTTCTATGCTGTGGTGTTTGCAACATGTTAAATGTTCCTTTAAATGTTCCTAAAGGCTTACGTTGGTGCTTTTAAATAAAATATTACATAAATACAAATTCAAAATGTCACATGGGACATCCTCTTCTTATTCTATAGAGACCAAATTGTATGTTTAAGTGCGCTCCTAAGGACACAGATTTAGATTTTTTTGAGAGTATAGTTCAATATTTTCACACTGAGAGATTTTGGTCACAATCATTAATTTACTTTCTTGTGCCCTTGAGATTCTTAAAGTCCGTAATTGCCTTTAAACTATTCTTCTGATTTACCTCTTTGTTCTAAATGACAGACAAGAACGATATCACAGTAAACTGCCATGACACTCAAAAGCAAGTATTTTTACAACCTGCAAGCATCAGTGACCAAATCTAAAAGATTGGTTGATTCTGCTGTTGACCTGATTAGCGGCCGGTGGATGTGTCTGCGAGAGGCAGCAGGGTCTTTTCAACTCAGCAAGGTGCCGAGAGCAAAGGTAATGAGCTTTAAGCTGCACTGCTATGCCTCTGCTGAAGTGCCTTTAGCTTTGCCACCTTTCAAGTCCAAGCTTATTCTGAAGACCTGGTGCTAAGGGCTTTAAGCTCAGGGTTTGCCAAGTTACACTGAGGGAACATTTGGATGTGAGGCACATGTGATTTGTTTTCCCTCGCTCTTGTTCTGTTTTAAGAAGGAAATCTTGTGTTGTTTTTGTTAAATCCCGTCAGAGCTAAAGAAGCCAACATGAGGAACAGAAGACTAAAACTCAGGTTGAAACAGGTCATAGGACTTTTTTTTTTGTTTAAGCTTTTACCATCCTACCTCCTGGCCGCATGGGGGTCATAACGACAAGGGTATGTGGCAGCATGTTTGCCCATGTGTTTTATGTATATGGGAACTTTCATTTATTTTTTGGATGTAAGTTTGAGGTATGACAGGAACCACAAACACAAGGGCCCTCACTCTCCACTCACCAAGCACCTTACGCACAAGCCAACAAAACTATGTGGTTCACTTGAATTTGTCACTCCAAACTGACCCACAAAACAATTATAATTATCATAGGGACCATTAACTACAATATGTATGCCAATTATAAAACATGCAGCACAACATAGCTAAAGAAGTGACGGAGGCCACAGGTAAAGAGGACTACACAGCTGTAACTTCACTGGCCCAACTAAAATCTATTCAAACACAAATTACTGACATTTGAAAACATCCATGAAACAACTCAAAAGATAAGTTGACCCCTCTGTGACCTTTTGCTCCACTTGACTCTTTGCCATGTAAAGATTATATCTGGCCAATTGACATAATAAAGAAAACAACATTGTTAGCATATTTTTTTAACTATGGACATGATGCTCTCCACTAAAACCTGAAGTACAAATTGAAGCTCCTATGCATGTTTGATTTTGCACATTAAAGGTTCTACATTACGTTAAGCCATGGCTTTAAGACATGTTAAAATGTTGTCACCTCATCAAAAACATGCCTGGAGTTGTGTTTTGTTTCATTCACAAATGTTTGAGTAATCCTGTGTTATTAGTCTGTCTACATCTCCAAAGCTCAAAATGCTCTGTTCCCCCTTGTGATGTCATAAAGAGGTAGTTTTCAAGTTAACAGCTACCTTTTATCTTTAGTTCAATCATCCAAATGATTCTAGTGAAGGTGTATGGAGTTTAAAAACACAGTGGAGCACTTACTATAAAGTTATAGCTGATATATTTGCTATTTAGTGAATAGTGATTTTAGTGATTGTAATTCTTTAGAAATTGCATCGCGGCGACTGTGTGCGTCCTGAGGGTGGCCTGAGGGGTGAGAGGGTGACCGGTGGGCAGGTGGGGGTAGAGTTAGGGGGGATTTGAGCAAAGCACGTCTCTAATCTTGCACTCAGCCAAGCGATCTCATGATGCAGAGGGCTTATCCACCACAGTGAAAGCAATCTAATGGCCAATGAGTAATCAACACTATTGCTTGTCTGGACTAATATCCCCACGGCCCGGTCCGCTGAAGCAGGGAATGTTCTCCAGACAGAAGAACGAGCATGTGAGGGGGTGGAAGAAAAAGAAAAAAGGGGTACACACAGTAAATTGACACGTAAATATGATCGTAATTTACCTTTAGATACATTTGCTCTGCAGGCTCTGGGGAATTTCAAAGCTGTCACATGGTTGATTCATTCGCAGTATGTTTTGAAGTACCTTTCCCAGCTTGCTTAAGAATTTCAGTACAACCTGTCTGGCTATAATCGAGGGATCAAGAACATAATTCTTTAATTCCCTGTGCAATATATCCATGTCTGTCTTTTTGGTTGTTTTTGGTTTGCAGCTCTGATTTTTCAGCTGTCCTGGCAAAGATGGCATGGTTTTTGGAGTAGCAGGAAGGCCAAGTTCAGTTTTTATATTAATTCTATGCTATACCGCTTATATTTGGCTGGATAAAAGGAGGATGTCTGGCAGCAGTGGTGCATTGGCCACCTACTTCTTTGAGCTGTGAGTTGGGATCCACCTGCCAATCTAATACCCACGCCAAATCTAAATTAAACTGGTAGAGATGGACAGGATATAATAAAAAAGACTGTTAATTACTTCTTGGGATCAAATCCGGCATACTTTCCTTAACCTTTGGAAATGTGTGCTTTTATAGATCTCCAAGTCACTAGTACAATTTGACCACAAGCCAAAGTAAGCTGGCCTCCACCTCAGATGTACCCAGTTGGCTGCTTTTTTATGAATAAAATCCAAACTGAGATCTTTGCAGGCTCACAAGGAATATAATATTCAATTAACAACTTTTCCTCTAGTGGAGTTGTCGCCAAATTTATAATGAATCCTTA
Organism: Periophthalmus modestus; assembly: GCA_019594935.1. NCBI lineage: Eukaryota > Metazoa > Chordata > Actinopteri > Gobiiformes > Gobiidae > Periophthalmus > Periophthalmus modestus. The sequence goes on along the minus strand of JAIEZT010000124.1, from coordinate 14,058,595 downwards.
CCACAGCCAAGACTTTCCCCATTTAAAGTAACAGAAGAAAAAATTAAACTTGAGAAGAATGGCCATGGTGAACTTATACTTTCCCAAGATCCCATCTCATAGGAATTAGTTAAGTTTATTGTAGTTTACATTTTATTGACAGAGGGGATTATCTTCACATGCTATAAGTGGAGCAGTAGTCTATATAATTGGTTCAGTTTGTACTTTCTTTCATCGCTGCATTTTTTGCAGTTGCTGTGAAAACACTGTATGTACACACATATCCCATATTCCCAAAGCACACGAGGAATTCCAACATGACATCTCAACTTAAACTGTGAAATTTTTATTTGATGCAGACTAAATACAGTGTCTTTTTACTGTTTTTGAATGAAAAATGCTTTACTAATAAATGCATTTATGCCTTCTATTTGTTAATATATGATAACCGCAATTTTTTAGTGAATTTTGATCTAAGGGAGAATATTTAGGACATTGTAACTCACAAAAAGTACAAATAATGGGCAATTTTTAAAAATCAAAGTTTTGTAACACAATTAAAAGAGCTCTCCTGAATTAGATTGCTTGATACAGCCATGTTTTCTTTCTTTCTTTTTTTTTATTTTATTTTTTTACATTGATGCTTATTTCATTATACATAATCTTTCTAAAAAATGTTAATAGTTTTCCACAGCACAGTCTGTTTTAGTTAGTTCCCCAAAGCATACTTTCCTGCTCCTATCCCGAGAATAGTAGTGAAAGTATAAGCCAACTAACCGCTGTCAAAACTGCCATGCATCACTCACCATTTTAACCCAGGCCACACTGACAGACAGACAATTACTTGGGCCAGTGGATGAAATAAATACGTCCTCACATTAGGGGCCATTAGTGGAGCTCTCTTTCCCCTTTTTGCCCCTGTGCTATGGGAGGCTGTAGCGCTGGTGGTTAGGTCCTGAACCATTATGTCTGAGAAGGACCACACTATAGGCCACTGTTGAGAGTCTCCATCCACACGGTCACTCAAGAGCACTCGAACCGTGAGCCAAATGACCCAACCCACTCACTCCACACTGACAGAAATATATCCCACACCACTGTCTGCTACTTATTCATTCTTTCTTCAGCTGATCATTGTACTTTTAAGAAGAAATTGACATTTTCATCAGGGCATTCTGAACTATTCATAATTTGAGTTGCATACACATAAATAAGCCTACAGTATACCGGTAATCTAGTTATTTGTCTATGTACAAGGCATTTAATATGCAATTGTATTGTATTGTGGCAAGAAGGGAATTTAACATTTTATAAGGCAAATTTTATCAGTATAAAGCATGGTGTTTGATTTTTTGTCTTATGAGATGCACACGATCAGTTGAGTTAATCCTCAAAATCAGATCTACTCTAAATGAAGTATAGCAAGTAAAATTGACTCTTGTGAGCTTTTAGCCATTTTAGAAGGTTGGTACCTCCTCAAAAAACATAAGTGAAGTTGTGTTTTTTACATCTCAGCTCAAAATGTTCTGTTCCACATTGTGAAGCAGTGGTTTTCAGGTTAACGGCTACCTTTTGGCTTTTGTTCATTAGAGATCTAGGACTGAAATCATCCAGTCATGGCGTATGGAGTTTAAAAACACAGTGGAGCATTTCAGGTATTACCATATAACATCACAAGGTGGAAGAGAGTGTTTTCAATTTGAGAGAAGAACCCAACCTAAATATGCAGGGTTTATGTGTTAGAAGTGTGAATATAACAAAACACAACTATAGGTATGTTTGTGATGAGGAAACAACATTATAACAAAAAATTGTGTAATATGGGCTCTTGGGGACATTTCCATTTAAAGAACTTGGTAACTGGATGGACAGTGGGGTATTGCCGAGCACTTTGCTCTGTTAAAAGTGAAGAACCTAATGGAAAAGTAAACTACAGATAGAGTAGAGTCAGTGCTGACACAGTCCAGACAGGTGCACTTCTCTGATCTCATAAACACAAAGGAAACTATCGTGAGTTTAACGACCACTGACCATCTCATTAATACTGTTTATACATGTCACTATGCGGTTTTAACACACACATAAACATAGTAAGTGGAGGTAATGTTATCTTGAAACAGCATCAAGTTATCATGCAGTTTGAATAAAATAGGGAAATTGCTTTGTTTAGTAAAGTGGATTACCCATTTTTTTCTTGCTTCCAATCCACAGTGGTGTAGTTCCAGCTATTTGCTTTATAAGTCTCAGAGGCCATCCCCGTATCTCTATTGTTTATAAATGACAGTGTATGCAGGTTTGAAACTCTGTTTATAGCTTTGTCGAGCTGCAAGGCAAAGCAGGGCAGACTTGCAACAGCTTGGCCACTATATTTGGCCGATATTTGCTCTTTGTAGACAATAGGCTAAAAAATCTTCCCCCTATTATTGCTTCCATCTTTCTCTTTTAAGTCTTGAAGAGCCTCTTATCTAACCCATTACCTACTTTTGCTACTTAACTCTTTTCGAATCTGTATTTTATTTGATTCCAGGTGTTCCAAATTTACAGGCATCTATTTTTTGTTCTTGTAGCAGAACAATAAAGTGCGAGGGGCTCCAGTAAAGGGGATCCACTGGGGAAGGAGAGAGAGGGAGAGCGAGAGGGGCTGAGTTTACTATACAGCAAATAGGCGGTCAGTGGGTTTATGATGTAGAAGGTCATTGTTGGTAATAAGTGTCCACATGAGTGCAGGCAGGTGCTGTGTTAACACCTCCTCTTAACGCGCCTTTCCACCAGGGGCCATTCTTCAGCTCAGTGTTAACGAAGGCCATATAATTAATAGGTGGATGGTATGGAGAAAGCACCCTGAGTTAATCAATAGAGGCCATGTTTGAAGAGCAGGGCCAAGGTGGGACACTTGGGTTTTCTAAAAGGGAGGTCCCAGTTGGAGAGGAGAGAAGGAGAGACACTATGATGGTATTCAGACTAATTTTCTTTGTTCAAGTCTATGGGGCAATACTGGGAAACACTTGCTATATGTTTACTTGCTCGGTGGACTATATGTTCTTGGGCTAGGCTAGGTGTTTTTCCCCCTTCATTCACTCAGGTCACACTGGTGCAATTGTTTTGGTACCCCCAGCTTCCCTGAGATAGCCTCTCCACTCCATTAATACTCCACTAATAATTGCATCTACCCCAACTACAGCGCTTTGGGTTTCCCCTGCAGAAAATGCAAGGTATTAGAAGGAAGTGCTTCACCTGTATGTAAAGCACAGACTATTTAAAAGAGTAGGTCAGGGACTGGTAACCTCACTGGAACGTAGAGTATTAAAGTGTGCAGATAAGGAGGAAGATGGAGGGAGCTGCTGTAATGTACACATTGTTTCAATGAAACAGCACTGTGGTTCAAATGATTTAACCTTTGAGATTTTTTTCCCCCAAACTGTTTCTTTTTCCCTGCCTCCCGCTCTCCTCCTTCACCTGCTCCTTATCTCCACAAATGGAGTGTTGACTTTGAGTTCTTCAAAGGAGAAATACTGTCGGCCTGCTGCTAATGGGGATCAGGAGAGGCTACTGTTCTGGGACTTGTCAAGCCCTGTCCGAGCTGCCATCCTGCCTTGGAAAGTGGAAGCTATTTCACCTCTCCTCCTCGTGCTTTCTCACATTCACTTACATCTCCTCTCCTTCTGTTTTTTACTCCCTGATGCAGCTCTCACGCATTTAAAGTTACAAGCTCACGCCTCTATGACCTCATATAGATTTAACATTATGGGGCAAGTAGCACAACATTTAAGTTAACTTCAAAAAAAGCAGATATTTTTTTAGGCTTTTTTTTCCACATGCAGTAGCACCTGCAGTACAAAAGGAAATAGACTGTCTAATCTACTTAAATGTTAATAACTTACACATTTTTATTTTGGGTTTTGGTTACAGTTTTGATTGCTGCCACCTGCAATGGTCTTAATGGGCGTGACAAAGCTAAGATTATCAAGATCCCCCACTCCTCCTCTTCTCTGTACTGGCTTACTTACATTCTTGCAATATTTCTGTGGATGTGCTTTTCCTTACATTACTATATGTGGTGTGTGTGTTTTCCTTGTGTGCGCTCATGTTTCTGATGCCTTGTGTTTGAGTGTGTGCAGGAGAAGCCTGAACGAGGGGTGGGCCAAGGCTTTACAATGGTCAACTGAAAAGAACCATTCTTTTATCCAGCAATTAACCCCATCTGGGTAAATAATACGCAGCACTGCCGTAGAGGCCTGAACCCGAGAGCACTTCAAACAGCAGGCGGGTCACCCAAACCACGACAAGATGCTGCAGGAACCGCTTTTCACAGAGTCTATAATGCAAAGGATTGGGTTTCACTGTAAAGTTTCAGCAAGATACCCTAGAAAGCAGAAGGATGGAGTGAGAGAGGATCAGGCAGAGATGGAGGCTGCAGCGATATCACAGATAACGGGTCTGGATGCACTTACCTGCTTGGATACCTGATCTTATTATTTTAAATTCTGGGGCTCAGGCACTTATAAACAGCAGGCTAGGGGACTGTGGAGGGAGAAGAGGAGGGGGGTGCTTGGAGATGGGCCATCATGCGGTGAGAATGTATAGTGTGAGGATCGAATTTGTTCATCTCCTGTTATCAGAACATAATTTCCCGTTTCACATGCACAGGCTGGAACGCACATTCGACCAATCAAGATGTTAGCGGAGGAGACTTCCTTTAGGAGGAGTGTGGGTAATTAATGTCAATCAGGGACGCTGCTCTTCAGATTTACAGCGCAGAGGAAGTGGATGTGATGTGGTGAATGTGAGAAATGGTAGGGAGAGGTACCGAGGGGAACAGATTTTTTTACAGACATGAAGGCCCTCGGGAGCCACATTTTGGGGTGTGCTACTTGAGGCCCATGTTTTAACTCCCTCCTGAAATCCTTTTTGGAATGAGACTTGGTTTAATTTTTATAAAGAATAAAGAAAAAGCTAGTCTGCATTTTACATTTTTAAAAACAGTATTTATTGGACAAATATGATGAGCTTTGTTTGTTTTTGCTTGACCCTCACATTATATGGTTTGTATGTATTTTGCATTTAAGAGCATCTTAACAAATAGTTCCTAATCAATTAAAAACGCTTTTCCTTTGACAATTTGGAACCCAGTCATTTTAAAAATATAATTTTCTGCAGTAAAAGCATAATAAGAAAATTTGCTTGTTTTCACTGAAAGACTTGATGTGTTGCCACCATTAGGCTTATGTATCTTTTGTGTCCCTCAGTCCCTTTTCTCATTTACTTGCCCTGAAATTGCACTTGATCTGTACCATGCCTATCAACAGGTTGCAAATTAGCTGTAGGTATTTGGAGCATAAACACATGGGACAAGGGTCAGTGGCACAGCTTACACTGACAGAGACACACGACTTTCTAGTTAGCGCACATTTGTCATTTAAAAACAAAAATACATCACTTAAAGCGAGTGGCGAGCGCAGGACCAAGAGGAAGGGCAACTGGATATAGTTACATGAGCCGGGAGAGCATGACTGATTTGAACAATAATAACACTAATTTATTTTGCTTTAATGAAAAATACTTCACACCACAATTTGACATGGGAGATTAAGTGCTGAGGGAGAACTCCAGGCTGGATTTTGTATATTTCTTTTTGCTAAATCGTAGTTGGCACCACAATATTATCAATGCGTGGTTAATTTATTTAAATCAAACAACCGCATAATATTAAAGCTGCCATGATTTGCGTGTTTTGCTTATCAGCAGATTTCAACATCTGTGTTCAGCTATTCATTTCAAGTCAATGACAAAACACACTGGAAAACATCCTGCGGTAACAAAGTAGATAAATACCGTTTATAAGTAGTTCCTTCCTTCCATTTTAAATAAAAACACATTTAGATACAAATTATGTTTTTGCCAGGAGCATGTGTTATGAAATACAATTTACTGTGTTACGCTTTTCTGGCAATTTTGCACAGTGTTTTAGTGCAACATACTTTCTAGTAAATTGTCCATGTAACTGCTCTGTCTTCACTCTCTCCTGCCTTGTGTTTTATCATCCAATCAGCTCAGGCCTTAGACACTGGCGGCTCAGTGGACCCAGACCACATGGCCAATAGAGCGCCCAGCAGACTGTGTCATCTCTATGCCCTCTATCCAAAACAAACAGGGGCTTAACTGAGACGGACCACCTCCCTCCCCCACTGTTTGTTTGACTTTGTCTGCTTTATTTTCCTTGTCTTGTCACAGTTTTTGCCCATATCCCTTAGTTCATAAACAATGGTGATTAAATGGAAACATAATTTATAGATTTCTGGAAAGCAAGTGTCAAGAGATATGTATTAAATCGATGATGATACATTTCTGAGCTGGGAAGAGTGTAAGTGGTGTGTGTTTATAAATTGCCCCCTCTTCTTGAGAAACTGATTTGAATTCCAAACCTTCTCAAAAGAGGTCATATGTACATACAAAGGAAGCAGTCTCTGTCATGCCAAAGCAAAGTATTTGATGAAATACTACAAGAACTTGAAATTGTATGCATAAATACATGTGTCAATCTGTTAAAGGTTCAAATTGTCACTTTCTAGAGGTGCCACATCACCTGCAAGATTCCATGAACATAGAATGTTCAAACCATACCTCAGAACGTTCTTCATGGAGATAGATAAGTTTAATGCCATACTGTAGATGCTTATAGCCATGGAAACAAGCATGACAAGGTCAAATAAGAGTCAAGTTTGTGGAGATGCAAGCTCGCTCACAGTAAGGCTGAATGTTTTTTCCAGTTTTTTTCAATGCAAGTAACATATTGTATCATTTCAATATATAGTCTTTAATCAGTATCGTGCTGCTGACTCAATTTCTAATACCCTCAAAAAGTACTCTTTGGGTCAGTCCCAAGCCTCGAATGACATCGAAATGCAAATTAATGCACAAATCTGTACTCTGAGAAAGCAGATAAGGTTCACTATAACCTCCTGATGAGAAAAAGAATAGAGTAAATGCCTTTGCTCCTGTCTATTCCAAACCTCACTACATCCCCCGCACTTGAGACTCACATGCGTGGAATCTAGCATAGCATCTCTATAGCTGCAGGCCATTCACACACCTCTGGATCAGCTCACAGCGCAGGGCGACGCGGCTTGACAACATCACAAAACAAGACAACAGGGACAATTACAGAGCAGCCCGGAGACAGTCCCACACTCTTATTGAAAGTCCAGTTTCTCCTGCCCCAGGTAAGTGCTTGACCTGATTGTACGTGTGAAACAATTACACTGTCACTATCAAAGGAAGCAGCCTTTAAACGGTCCGTCAGGGCGCTCAGCAGGGCCAATCATCACTCATCTCTTCCCCACTGTGTCACTGAGGTGCTCAATTCTCTCTTTGTTCTGCACCTCACCTGCTGCTCAATAGGCTGCTTGGTGTTACACTGCCGGCTCTTAGGCAGCCATGTCTCAAAAGGAGGGGCCCTGAGGATATGCAAGCAGGTATCTGAAAGTTACTGTTTTCTTACTAAACCTGCTTGGGGCTTAGCTACTGTCCCTCTTAATTTCTGTTTCTAGTGGTGAAGCACATACTTTTTAAATGTTATAGTAATATTAAAATAAACATATCATGCTACAGAGAACTGGCTAAAATGAAACTCAGATATGTTCACTATCTATTGCCAACATAATTCCTTGACCACTTTTTTTCCATTGCCATGTGAATCAGGGAACAGATTTAAAGATGCTCTTTGATTTACAGTGGTCACATATTCTCACTGGAGCATAAAGAGCATCCACTTACTCCCCAATGCACAGCAGAATCCCATTTCCGCCATCCCCTTTTAGGTTAATACCTGTTTCATGTTTAACATCAATTAAAGGCATAGGGCTAATTAGAGAAGACATGGGAGAAACAGAGGGGATCCTGCAGTTTCTCCAGCACAGTTTAATGATTGGCCAACAGCCGACATGTGGCATGTGTGGAATGTTTGTCCCTCATTCAGAGTATGAAATTTATTGTGCTGGGCCTACAGAAGAAACACATATGTGGCGATCACTGTGCATACACATACTCAGGGCTGATGGGACATACAATGTTCTAAAATGGTGGAAAGTTTGAAGTGTTGTTGTGCCCTTGGGCAAGGCCCTTCCCCTTGCCTCCAACATGTGGTTTAGGGTTGTGTGTGTGTGTGTGTGTGTGTGTGTGTAAATTAGCAATGGCACTAGAAGATATAACTTAAGAAGGAATCTTTATTTAAATCCCTAGTTGTACCAGCTGTTTTTGGTTTGCCTGATTCATCACTGTGCTCAATGCTTTACATTTTATACCCTACATATCCTTCACTTTAGGGCACCACGCCTAATGTCCTTCTCTTTCTCTCTTCCCCTGGTTTGCCCCTGTCCCTGTGACACCCCATCCATTTATGTTTTATTAAACTTCAGCGCTCTCTGAGGCTCATTTCCTGTGGTTGCTGTTGGAACAAAGCATGCTGGGAGTATCTAGAGGCGGGCAGGGGTCTGAAGATGCTGGAGCAGCGGAGCTGAGGGGCAGTGCGGTTTGGGATGGAGAAAAAGGGGAGGGACAGTTTCATTGAGAAATGTCCTCCACTTCTTGTTGTAAATCTCTGAGGCTGTTTGTATGTTGACCTGGTTGACAATGATACTACGTCATGGGAGACAATCAGGGATGTGCAGAGAGCACTGGGGTGCAGGGGGTCCTTAATAAATGGCAGGCAGAGAAAACCTGTTTGGCATTTTATCAAGGAGGCAAAAATCTTATGTTTATACTAATAGAGGTACCTAATGTGATGCACAACTACACCACTTTAGAGAAGCCACCTGTGTTTTTTATCATCCCACTTTAAACAAACCCATATGGGTGATGCAACATTAAGATTTAAATAAATTCACATCACAATTGACACAGAAGGAATGTAATGTAAAGGGCAGCCGAGGATGTGGTTAATTGTAAAATCACAGAACACAGTTGTAAAGCTGTGGTTTAGTGCTGAAGCCCTGGAGACTCAATATCAAAGACACACACAAACACACACACACTCACACTATCCTGATATGACTTTAGCACCTTATTCCAACTTCACCATAGAAACAGATACTTGAGACACTGGCTATCAATTCATCAGAGTTAAGAGCTTAAAAATATAATTACATTTCCAATGTAAATGTTGGATATGTTCACAGGTGTTTCAGAGACTCACCCTGAACACTGATGTTCTGTGTAACGTCCAAGACTAGAATATATTTGTGCTCTTACAAGAACTTGCAGCTGAGAAAACTTTAAATATAATTACATGAGAATTTGTGCGGTTTTATTTCTATTATTTACAAAGTGTTACACAACAAAGTACTGGTTTGTCATGTTTCTGACTCAAAATTCAGACGGTCTAAAATGACCTGTTGGCGCTTCTATGTTTAAGAATAATTCTGTAAATAACCACTTGACAATGAAGCATAATTATCTCTGTCTATTTTGGCTTCTGACACTCTTCTCCCAATTAACTTCATCACTGACTGGCTGCATGTCGAGCACTTCCAGAAAAGTGTCTTTATTTTTTTGCTAAACCATCAAACCCAAACACAAGATTTAATTTATTTTCTTAAAGGGAGAGTGTATTCTAGGGGATATTCTCTGGCACTGGAGATGTTTGGAGAGCCGTTTCATTTTGCACCCTACCCCTCCCTCCTTCGTCTGCTCTACTGCTATTATGGTCCGACACATTCAGAGCTGCTGCAGTGATAAGGTGAGATACTTTTATCATTACCACATCACAGTTCACACTTGTCTCTCTGCATGTCTTGGTACTGCATGGAAGCTCCTGAGACACACTTGATTTAGTCTGTATGAGTTAAACTATCCAGGACAGCATTAGCACTGGGCTTATCACATGCTCAGATAAGAGTGTATTTTACAGGCTGCAAAGAAAAAAAAAACAATATCTCTTTTGATCTTTCAATATGACATTTTCTATTGAAAGATCATTTCATGTCTAAATCTTTCTTGAGTCATACACAGGACTGAGGGGAATTTTATTCAAATCAATTGGTAATGGATGCCATTAAGGCCACAATTTATAGAGGTACTAAAAATGTAATGTGTTATTGGGTGTTTATTGTCCTTTTTCAAAGCACTTTTGTTATGATGGAAGTTTAAAGTATGTTTCACAATGCTCTAAAAATACTGCTTCTATCATCAACCATTACTCAAGGCAAATATTTTCACTGACAATAGTCATGAGCACAGCACAATTACAATGATTTGACCCTGGGACGTCCCATGGACGACAGCCCTCCTCTCACGTCAGACCTGCTGCAGTCTGTGTGAACCCTGCCCTCCCTCTCGCTGTTCTTTTGATAATTATGAATTATTACAGGCCGGGCTCTTGTTGGTAACTCTCTAATTTTGCACTTGATAATTGATCACAGGTGCGGCATGGGGAGTGTTTTGAAGTTCTTTTTCCATTTCTTCTTTGCTTTAGCAGTGAACCGAGGTCGTAGCAGAGGCCGGCCCCTGTTGGAGAGCTTCCCTTCTCTTAATTCCAGGCGTTCCTTGGGAGTTGTGGATGAGTTGAGGTCCTTTCATCCTCCTGGTGGAGAGGAGGACACCACGAGCGCACACTGTCAGTCCAGCTGGGATGTGGCGCAACTGGCTACATTCCTCCTGTTTCTCTGGTCACTGTGTGAACATGTGTGCTGCTCCCCCTTCAGAGCCTCTGCACAGCCATCACAGCCAAACCATGTTGGGAATGGAGGAGGGAATATTGGATTAAAAAAAGGCAAAGCATATAAATCTCACTGGGGTCTCAAGTCCATCTCCCAGCTTCAGGATTTATAGCATTTTAACCACGTGAAAAAATAAGGCAGAAGAAGAGAATAAGTCATAAAAATGTATTTTGTTCACTATTACTCACTGTTTTGGCTTGGTGTAACACAAACATTAGTAATTATTAATGATAACATCGTGTTCAGATATGTTATTCCAGATGAGTATATCCATCCAAAAGAAGCATACAGATGGTCTTTTTACAGCACAATATTTCCCAAAGTATTGCAAGCAGATTTGTTCCTTTTTCATCCTTATGTACCATAAATAACCTGTTAATTTCTCACAAGCCATAATCCAAGTTACTTTTCCAAGACTGAAGCTGGGACATAATCAAACACATAGCTGCTACGCTCAGAATAACACTTATACAGGTAAAGTGTTTTGCTCATGGACACAGCAGCAGTGTGCAAGGCAGAAAGTCAAGATAAAGTTGCCAATGTTGCCAGTGTGAATTAAAGGTCCATATCTGAGTCTTAGTAATCTTAGTAATAAAGAGCACAAAACGCACTGACCAGTTCAGTAGGCTATCAGATAACCAATAAATATAATAAATAGGAGAAAGAGACCCCTATGTTGGCTGTATTTCAACGCCTGGAGAATATTTTCACTCTGGGTGGTGAACTGTGAGGTACTCTTCCCCTGGAACACATTTGAACCAATTTATGTACAACTAAATCAATGCTAAGTATTTCCAGTTTACTGTTTAATTGCGGTCACCTGGAACATGTTGTAGAGCAGCTCCTGCCCATACACACATATAATGTAAATGTAGAGGGGATATTGTGTGGCTGAAGTGTAAAGGTGCGGCAGGTGTCCAAACCATTTCAGAACTATGACTCACTGGGACTCAGTCTTTCCATCAAATCAGAGCTTTAAATGCAACTACAAACACTGCTTTTTGTTAATCTAAAATGACACAATGAATATGGATTTGCCACAGTAAAAGTACACTTATGTTAATCATGTTTAGCCACAAATAATTAGCCACTCTTGCAAAAGTCAAATTAATTCAGTGCTCTCTTTTTATTGGTTAATGGCTACATTGTCCCCAGACCCCACAATGTGATAACTAAAAGAAAAAAAAAAGTTCTTTTAATTAGCTACATTTGTCTTTTTTCTATGTTTTGACAGAAAGGCTTACATAAACATCGATCAACAAGGGTGACAGAGCAACAAAATGCATGGCCATTTTTATGCTTGACAGCAGCACATAGAACAAAAACAACAGTGACCCAGGACCAGTGCGCCACATGGTCCGTTTCAGCTTTATGTCCTTTAACAGCATCCATAGGTTTAATGAGGAGAGGACTAGGCCATGTAAACTCCAGCTTACAGTTTGGATAAAAATAAGAATAAGGTATATTAGTATTACTATTTGTTCAAAATACATTCATTGCATATTTTGCACAGAAGTGGTAAAGTGATAGTAGAAGTGTATTACACATGGCACAATGTTGTGTGCAGTTTTGATTCTTATGTTTCTAGTCATATGCAACTTTTTGTGTATATTTATTATTATTTTTATTTTAGTTTTTATTTTAGTTTTATCTTTATTTTACCAAACACAAGAACAACTTTGTATTTACAATGTTGTCCTGGATATGGACATTATTCCCAAGTAACAACATATTTACCTTGATTGTATTGATAATAAACTATTGTAAAAGATCATAGGTTGTAAAAGACTTCCACTGGTTGTCTGTTTTTATTTCTACTGCCCTATTAGCTTGTATGTTTGTCAGAGCGCTCATTTGGCTGTGTTTGTGTGTATGTATTAACTCTGGCTAGTGTTTGGGAGAGGGGCAGAGCTGCGGTCAGACAGCTGATCTTGGCCAGTGGAAAGAACCAGCCCTCAGAGACAGCACTGTGAATGTGAGATTTTGTTCTGTAAAGTAAAACTGTGCAAGCATAAGATGGTTTACTCAGGTTTAAGTGTGTGCAGCTAAATGATGTGTAAAAGTGACATTTGCATGAATTGACCCATAATTCCACATCTAGTAGGCTTTACTCCACCCTTTCATGGCACATTCTCCATCTAGGCCTATTTCGAAAGTATTATTATTATTATTATTATTATTATTATTATTTATTATTATTATTATTGCTATTATTATTATTATATTAGTAGTAGTAGTAGTAGTAGTAGTAGTAGTATCCCATAAAAGTGAATAATGCACATGTTAATATTGTATTTAAGTACAATGTTTTTTTGTTTGTTTTTTTACATTTTTGTGCTGATGGTTGAGGCTCCCAAAACAAGATAGGAAAAGCAACATATGGTATTTACCCCAATTGATTCAGATTGCAGTTGAACAACTCAAAATCAACATTATTTACACATTTGCTCACAACTACTGTACATGAGGAAAAGTGAGAGATATGCAACAGAATTAATACTATACAAAATCACAAGTCCCACCACTAAACACAGATCAACGAAAAACTAGATAGACTATTGCTATCTTAAACTCAAGCTTTAACAATGGAAGCGTTAGCAGCAAAAAAAAAAACCCTCTTCAGCCCAGAAAAAAAAAAAAAAAAAAAATCCAATAGAGTGCAACGTAAAAGCAAACTGCTCGTGTTCGGCTGACAGAGCACCTACAGCTTTTAAAAACTTTGGATTTTGTGGCAGTATTTTAAGATCATAAAGTTTTTCTCAGTTCAAAATTCTTCAGTTGTCTTAAAAACAGCTATTACTCTTAAGCTTTGGCTTGCTGTGCTCTCTCGCCTTGATTGGTCATAGTGGTTACATGCCGTGCAGTCATACCAGCTGCTAAAGGCTAAAGCGGCAACACATGCAATTGAGCTTGAGGCTTGGTTACAAAACATTTGTTTCTTGATTGCTCCCGTTTCCATGACCACCATGTGTCACCTGCTTCTTTTGTCCTTTAAGCCACATTTACAATTTCCTGTTGGATATTTCAGATGTATTTTTTATTGAATCTAAAACCATGTGTACCTGTAAGTCCAAACAAGTTCAACTTCTAAATTGGACAACGAGACAGCAGAGGGAAACTGCTTTACGCCCAAGAGTTAGACAACAAACACTCCCAAAGTCAAGGACTGTTCACTGTAGGCTATGGCCCTTTACAATGTACAGGTGCCAGAACAGGAGAGGGGTGTGGGCCGAAGAGGTGAGGCAGGGGCCGGAGCTGCCTGGCCCTGTGATGATGGCGTAATGGGAACTGCCAGCTGTGGCCCTAATTACAACACATGGTGGTGAAGGAGACTGGTCCTGTTTTTCTTCTGGGACACGCAACTTAACCAATGTGTAGACTCCAATGTTTTTAAGCCAGATGAAGGGCAACGCTGAAAGATTTGCTTCAGCGGGAGGAGGGAAAGGCCCAACTGGAGTAATCTTTGTTTTTATGACATTTTAAAGCTAATAAATAGATGAGATTCTACATTTGGGGAAATATGATCAGGTATGGACTCCGGCATCGTAGTGAAAGAGTCTATAAACACCAAGACTTTTAACATCTCTCATTTTAACTACATTTGCACTGCCAAGGATAAAGGAACATTTAGAGAAATCTGTTTCATTTTTATATTTCCTTAGGTAAACATCTAGCTTGGTCAAATGTATTCATTTTTCATATCATATAATTTCTTAAGCTGATAGAAGAAGAAAACAACTTTTTTTTTTTTTTTTACGCATTTTGCATGAAACCTAGGGGAATTTAGCAATTAGAGTTTTGTAATGTATGTAGCAGTGTTTTAGCTTCACCTGGAATGAGCTCTTGTGGTAGTGCAGAGCAGTCATTATGCATTGTGCTTGGCTGCCTCTTCTGACACATTTCACTAATGACATTAATGTCCACAGTGCTCTGGTCCTCTCGAGATGCCCGCTGCAGGAGGAGGGAAAGAGAGGAGAGTGAGGGGAGAGGTAAGGGTCCAGCAGCTCTTGAATCTAAGCAGATGGCACTTGTTTTACTTTGGGCCTGACCATCTGGAGTTTACTTAAACTAATGACTTCATCATCATCAAACACTGGCCCACCGGCTCACTGTGGCACTCCCCACACACGGGACACGGGTCGAGCAGCAGCCAGCTCCACTCATGACTTCAGCACAACATGTGTACAGTGGTGGGCCTGCTGCTCTTGAGTGCTGCAGTATAGTCACTTGTTGCTCTCCAAAAACACAAATGTGTTTACAAGAGTGTTCTAGTAAAAATGTCATCCAGCTGTATCTTAACAGTCACTCGGAGTGACAAATCTCTGGCTGGCCTGGAGGAGGTCATCATCAATTTAAATGTCTCTTGGCATTTTCGGACTTTCTGTCAGCTCCATAAACTGTTAATCTTGCAGGACAGATTGATCCTGTCCCAGCTGTGTGTGGGACACTGTCAAGAGCCATCATCTGGCTACATAAGTTTGTATGTGACACCAGCCCCACACATGTCAAATAGCACTGCAAAACTCCCCAGAATAGCTTCCCCAAACAGGTTCATAAAACATGACTGATGGTAAGACAAACTCCCTCAAGTACATTCAGGTACTTTTTCCACAGTATGTAGTGTGTTTGCAGATACCCAGCAGTTTGGGCAGAGGACATACTTCATTTAATTGCCTTGTATACACTTACTCTAATGCCGCTAAGTCTGTCCAGTGACTGTTTTGTGTACATAGTTAAATTTTACACACAGATGTTTGACAAATGACTATTAATCCAAGTCTTTGACCTTTGATGCCTTCAGGATCACAGAGCAACAAGCATTACTGCCAGCATTGTAATTGTTTGGCCTATTAAAACCATGTGAGTCCCCCAGAACTCTTCAACACATGTTATTGACTCAAACATGAACCAAGATGGACTAATAAGCTGCTGCTGCTTCAAGCTTCCAGTAAAAGTCACGGAACAAATAACAATAAAAAAAGACAGTACTGGTCTAATGTGTTTTATGGGACAGCATACAGGAATCAGCTGAGACTGTCTCACATTTACAGTTAGGTTTTTCCTTAAGGACTCCATTGTTTAACAAACTTAGGGTATTCTGTTTTTATTTTTTAAACCATGTCAAACTTGTTTACTATCTCTGCTGCGAATTCTTGACACATCAATCCTCCTCAGGGCTGTAGAGCACTGCTACATGCTGCATGCTAGAGCCATGTTCACACTCTAGTTGTCACATTATAGGAGCAGGGCTGGGGTCAGCCGGGACAGAGGTGTGGGCCCTGTGGTGGATGCCCTCCCTGTACTCACAGGCTGTTTGGCTCTTCTCAAGTGTAATAAGTGTAATGTTGCATAGTAATTGTACAGTAGAGGAAAAGTACACACAATCACAATCATAAAAGTTGATTATGGACAACTGGCAGCTCTGAGTACAGCTACAGCTGAAAACGAGGTGACCAAGACTGGACACAGGCCGCATGTGGGTATTATTAAAATATCCACATAGGAAATGAATTTACTGTAACTACCTTTACATGAATTAGAAATGACATTTGTGGTAAGCAGATACAGTACTCTGTATATTTGGTTTGTTACTCTTGTCAAACAGCCTATTGCCTATAGATTACTGCTCTTTCAATAAATAACACTTAACCCCCCCTGTACATTTTCCTCAGAAATATATATGGTCTCCCTCAGAGCATTCTGGGAGGGAGGGGTGGAGGTCGCTGCAGCTAAGAAAGTGAAAAAGCTTTCAAAAGCATTTCTCTTGGCCCACTCGCCCCTGAACAAAGCCTGCTGTCAACTGGTCAAGGTTTCACTTCCTAATTACCTTCTCCTGGGGCACAATGGCCAGGCCATTGCCTAACCTGGGTACTCCAGAGCCCAGCATTCTTTCCCAGACAGTGGCCCCTCCACCACAGACCCAAAGAAATACCAGATGCATGGACAAATATGGTGGATGGAAGCATAATGTCATCGAGGAGACCTGCTGATCACACAACAAATCACAAACATTTATTGAAGCATTGGTTCTTGATGACTAACTGTCTGGTTCTTGTGTTCCTTTCTGACAAAATGCCACTGTGTAATACAGTAAATCTGACCCAAATATGATTCTTTTATAATTCGACAAATCGGATTTGCATTAGATGACATTCTTGGTGCTATTTTCAAGCTCTTTTCAGCGCTAAGCTTTTTTCTTGAATCATGCACAACAACTTTTTAAGGCTGTATTACCCTGGGTTAGAGGTTGTCAAAAGTTCACATGGACTCACAGCTCACTCAGCGTACTTTCTCTATTTGACGCCGCTGGAACTGTTTCAAGCAAATGGGCCAAATCAAAAGCACAGAGCAAATGGAAAGGGACAGAGAGAATAGGAGAGACGTGAAAGTCAGTGCTGACTGGTTCCTTATTGAACTGAGTGCTGAGTGATCCTCTCTGACGCTCCTCTGCCACCCAGGTCACTCACAAGAACACCCAGACGAGAATTCCACCAGAGCTTATCTCACCGGCCCATCCACCGCCATCACCATTCAGGGGAGGGGCCACGGGACGGGGGCAGGGTCAAAAGGGCAAGAGGGGAGTCTGTCCTTCTACCTGGATTAAGGGCTAGAGGAAACCTGTTGTTGGGCTAAGCAGTTCACTGATGTTTACTAACAATTGCTCTAGGAGATAACTGTCGAGAAATCTATGCCCAAGGGAAGTTAGCTACAAGCGGCAGAAGATACACAGGATTAAAGGGACAAGTCTTCCAAGAACTCCTCTGGACACAGTCAGAGTTTGGGGCTAGGTGCTGAGGAAAAGGCAGTGAGTGACCCAATGCTTCATTAGGTCTTTACAACACTAAGCCAATGTTTTTCCAGTTGACGAGCCACTTACTCCAACTTCCACTAAACCCTTTAAAACTTCAGAAGCAAAAATATATTCAGTTTAAAAGTATTAAACTTTTCCGTTCTCAATAAGGTCCTGAAATGGTTTGACTTCAAAGTGAGAGAGGCTGAAGTTATTACCATGTCTATCAATATGCTTTTTAAATTTGTTTCATTCAATTAGAATCATCTCACTGCTATTATCACTCACTAATGTATATTCTCCCTTCCTCCAATGGAAAAGTTGCAAGTCTATGGAGACACAAGACCCTCACAGCAAGAGAGCATGACAGTTTTTCACTGCACTAAATACAACTGTAATGAAGTAACTGCCTTTATTTCTGTCAAAAAGTCCTAGTGGTTTGTATAAATCTTCCAGCAAACAGCCACTGACACACGCCAAAACAAGGTTTACTTATTTTAATTGACTCATTAGGTGAGGTTATACAATACTGGATTTTATAAATGTAGAGGAAACTGGCAGTTTGCTCTATCCAAAGGTAAAAACTGGGTAAAAGGGGTCATTTGGATTTCAGCCGACATTGGACTTGAGTAATATGACCAAGTGCCATTTTTGGACACACAAATGTAGCTTACTTACTTGAACTGTGGTTCACCAAATTAAAATAACGAATAATATAGCAAGTAAGTTGAAATTTATGTTTCATCTGTCAGTTTACGTCAATTAATAAAAGCCATAACTACACTATTATTGAAAGAGGAAGTTGGTGGAAGTGTTGACAGGATGGTTAGGAGTGTGCAGGCCAAAAACAGCAGAGCAACAACCAACTTGGCAGCGCAGCCTCATTTTGATCAAAACCATCCCATTAAAAAACGCAGGGCTGAACTTCTGGCTAGTTAGGGTATTTCAAATCAACTTAATCTCCGTCTTTATGTTTTGAAATGCTTTTACTTGTTTAATTTCTGACTGCTGATCATTAAGACAGCAGCCAACACAGAAATATGTTATTCATCCATATAGTTCTGCCATTTTCTCCTAATATCTTTGACTGGATCTCTTTCACAGATTGCTGGGATGTTTTGCTCTGCTCATATAACAATCTACAATGATAATCATGCAGTACCTTAGTTGGTCCAGTGCAACGGCCGCACAAGTTGTTGGACATGTTGGAGTTGGGTGGAGGGCCAATTGTTCTGTAGGATTCTTGAATTTGTGGGCCCCTGTGGTTCACTGACTGGTCTCCTGATGGCTGTAAGTCACAGGCCTTAAAAGAAAAAAAATATGCAATTATGAGTTTCACAATGATATGGAAAATGTTCTAAACAGCTACTTTATTTGTTTCTGGGCAGGACTTTTGTCAGGTTGTTATACACAGATTTACACACTATTTGGCATATTTTAGCAAGTGTGTTGAAGTGATGCTAAAACTCATTTTTTTCTGTAATATGAACAAATGGAAGACAGAAGATAGAGCGTGTTTCTTGAAATATTTTCATAGTCCAGCCTCACTCTCTGTACACCATCATATATACCCTGAACATTTTAAGTAATTATTTTGGTAATTTAGCATTATTCATTGGAAATGTTGCTGCCACTATTCACTACTTCAGTGAGTTTGTCCACAAAAAGCACCCTTGGACACCTCCTGCTTTCACTGGAATAACATGTTTATATTAAGACCTACATCATACATTTCTGTATGAAGCTGTTTTTGCACTTGGAAATACTTCATAGGTTTCCTGTATAGTTTGTATTATAGGCGGAAAGTGCATGTGCACACGGAGTTATAAGTGCAGCAGTGCAAGAGTCATCGAAAAAAGCTTCATTAAAGAATGGAAAGTATGTAGCCATCTCCACAGGCCTCTTGCCCTCACCTCTGCCTTTTAGTTCTAGATAATCCAGTTGCCAGGGCAGGCTGTGCAAAACTTACACTGACCCCTACGGGTGAGGGAGAGCAGCACATTCTATTTAATAAAGTAGACACCAGGGAAAATGCTGATCTTGTATCCAGGCCTGTCAGACCATTAATTTCAATTCTAACATAATCATAGCAATTTGATGAAAACAGTTATATTGGATTTATATAGCGGGTTTCAAGACACCCAAAGTGCTTTACATTGCATTATTCATACACTCCACACTTGATGGTGGTAAGCTACTACTGTAGCCACAGCTGCATTGGGGTAGACTGATGTAAGAAAGGCTGCCAATATGCACCTACACTGCCTGGCTAATCCAAAATATCTCTCTGTATTTTTCTTCAGAGCGATATCCGTCTGGTTCCCACACCCTCCACTGTGTCTCAAGCCCAAACAAACATGATTGTGTAGTCAGATCTGTTTGTGTCAGTGACACATGTGAAACGAAGAAGCTCAACTATCACCTCTCATTTACAAATAAAACCAAAGAGTGCTTAGTTAATTGATTCTGCAGAAATGCAACATTTTAAAGTCTACTGATGTTTTTTTTTCTCTTTTTTTTTTTTTTTTTTTTTTAAATCTGCCATATTTGTTTTGATATGGAGCTATCAAGCTATGCATGTTTCTGATTGGTTAATGCACCTGTCAGTCACACCCATCAAAGACTTGCATCTTTCTAAAGTATTAAAGTGTTTATGCTGAACTCCAGAAAAGCACCTACATGGGGATTGGAAAATTTAATGTCATACTGTGGAACATTTTGGGTGACACAAAAAACCTGAATTTTCTTTGATAGAGTCAGGACAGGTATGGAACCCACCATCAGAAAGTTGCATAGTGCATCATTAAAGTAAAACTCTGCAATTGCATTCATTGACTATAATAAACTTTACTTTAAAATTGTTTATTTTTAGGTTTGTCAAATACTGAAATGCATTATAATGTGTAAATGAATCCTGGTAAAAAAAAACAAGATTGTGGTAATGAGAGAATCATTCACAAAATAAATGCATTTTTGAAGCGTTGAACTGACATTATGGAAAGCAGCAGCAGCAGAGGCCAGACTGTAAACCGCACGCTGAGACAGGAGTGAAGATTGTGTGGCGAAACACGTGCAGGGCATAAAAAAGCCCATCAGAGTCAATCAGGCGTCAGGCGCTAGTCAGAGAGGAGAAGTGAGGAAACCTTACCCCAGCCCCGGCCCTCCAGAGTGGGCCTGCCATTTGCTGCACAAGGGGAAATCCACTGCATGTCACATACATCTTGATTTTATGAATGCTTTGATAGCTCCCCTAAAGGCGCTCTCATGACCAGGTGGAGGGTATTTATACAAGCACTGTCAGAGAGGTAGAAAACCAAGGGAAGGATATTTGCTGATCCCGTTTGCTCCCACAAAAAGTTTTTTTTCTAATTGCAACTGGAAATAATTATTGACTGTGGACTTTGGAAGCGGGTCACTTGTATGCTTTGTTCCATAGGTGTGAATGGAGGACTGCTATGACTGAGGCTCAGCAATGAAGGTTTAAATCTGAGCATTTGTGAAATGTTCAGTAGTGTCAATGTCAGTTTGAAAACTGTGGAAATGGCAGGCCATCTACACAGCTGCAACAACACTGGGGTGTATGCTCATTCACCATTTGATTTTCAGTTGAAAGTAATGTATGAATAAAAACCACCTCACAGGTTTTGGACAGAGCATGTCTTCTACTGTCTCTTTAACTTCATGCACAAAACTCTATTTTGAGTCATTAATGTGCTGATTAATGCAATTAAGTGGAATGAATGGAGCCATATTTTACATTGTATGTCCTTTCACTTTACATATATGAATGTATTTCCTGCTTAATTGCTTATATAGTCAAATGTGAAAAGATAATCTCTGAAGCTTTTATTTTGCCAGTGCAACTTTAATTCTGAATACATCTGAGATCAAGGTTTGTACACATTGTCTGAACATTATCAATAATTTTTATTCCTTTATGTATATTATATCAGTTGTTTCCAGATTCATCAACACACATTATCACTTAATATCATGTTACAGTCTGTGATTGTTTACCAGCAGTAAAAATATTTACTTCATCTAAAATAAAATCAATCCAATTCATTGTAGTATTTACGCTATGCAAGACTAATTAACCTCCATGTTTATGTCTTACACATGTTTAACACCTGGATCGATTTGAGCAGTGACAGAAAACAGCACTCACTCTCATAGTTTACACGAGAAATGCTCCAAACCTGCCTCAGATCAAATCAAAAAATGCACAACTGGCCAATGCAAGCCAGCTCCCATTAGTGCAGTAGGACCAAGCCTTATTGCTTCCAACACTGCAAACGAATTCCTCAGATTGCAATAGTCAGTGGTCATTAGGATCTAGTCACGTTACACCTCTAGTTTGCACTTGGCTCTTCCATATTCAGTATCTGTGCACTTCTTTAATGGTCTCTAATGGCAGCATGGAAAGGGAAGCAGGAGGAAGTTATAAAGTTTAAGAATGTTCTCTGATGTGACCACAGTGCCGCAAACTGCAACAACACTCCATGCATTATTCAGTGAAATTAACACCAGAGTTTACGTGATGGGGCGGCTGTAAAAGATGTATGGATTTCAGACAATGTGAGGTATAGAAGAGTTTGTTTAAGCTTGCTTTTAATGGAAAGCGTGCTGATTTGACTGTGCAAAGTTTTATCTGCAAGGTGAGCGAAGTGGAGACTGAATACTAATAAAAAGATCTTGTGAAATTTGAACTTTAACTTTCTTCATCCTCTGTGAAACCGCGCACACACATGCGGTACTGCTAATTTATTTACTTTTAAATAGGCCTCCGGGGAACATTGAAATCTGCACTGTACAGTATATTTCAGCTGTGCACGCATATGCTGATGTAAAATGTTGCCTTTTTCTTTTTTCAGTGTGGAGTATATGCTCATTGACAGAATGTGAGGTTAGCGTTAGCCTGCTTTTTGCTATTGCAACATGGTAATTGTGCAGAGCGAGTACCAATGTGCCAGGTCTCTTTTTAATGAATCCCACCTGTAGCACATTTGCACATTCATTCCTCTCCAAGGAGAAACGCGGTTGCCAAAGCAAAGCTGAGCAGAGTGGGGGCCCGTTACTAATCTAAATTGTGTACCCAAGATGGCTGCTGATTTTATCAACCCATTTAGGCAAATGTATAAAATCTTTGTTTATGTTCATTTCCACTTTGCACTCAGCAAACAAAATTGGGTATCAGGGCAAGAGAAGAATGTTTAAGTGAATTATGGACCTAAAACCTGCATGTGAATGGGATTTTAACAATGCAACTATGACCAATCATTCTAGCTCATATAGCTCGACTGTACAACAATTTCTTAACTTACAAGGATGGATTCTATAACAAAATTCACTAAATCATTGAGAAATGATAAAATGACATTTAAATCACCGTCAGTCCTGAATAACAGAATGTTAGATTAGATTACTTCAGGGGCTCATCACTCCATCTTGTGGTACAAAATAAAATCACGGAGAGGATAACATTTGCTGATCTTATATTTTCATTGCACCATTTTTTACTTACTAAGAGTGAATTTAGCTTATGCGTGGGCCAGATGCATCTAGTCTAAACTACCAGACAATTAACAGTGACTACTGACTAGTAACTTATAGTGTACATACAAAATTGTCAAAAAGAAATACTTCAGTGTTACCCCTGAACTTTGACCCAGGCTGCAATGATAACCCACTGTGGAGAATGCTTTGTGGATTTTGTAATAGGGAAATCTGAAATCACAAAATATACAGCACACTTAGAAAACATGTGATGACATCAGTTTTTGTGGAATCTTTTAAAGAACAGAAAGAGGGAAGCGGAGGCGTGTTGCCAATTACTGGCACCTCAGTTACTGAAATTTTCCAAAGAAAATGAGGGTCTAATTGATGTTAATTTATACAAAAAACATACAGATTTGACAATATCCAATATACAGTTTACAATACCCTTTTAAAGCCACATAAGCAGATAACTTAAAAAAAAACACAGCAGCTTATCAGAAAAGCAGTGTTATCTTATGTAAGTATTATTTACTACAAATAAAAACAGTTGAATATTTACTGTAGCAGATAGACTTGTCGCCCTGTTTAGCAGAAGGCTTTGAGGCTTTGTTTCACCTTAACTGATCCCTCATTGCTCATGTTAATAAAGTGGCTCCCGGTTGGTGGTCCTCTGAGGAGCCACTGGGGGTGGGCGGGTCTCAGCAGCAGAACCTACAGATCTTTAGCCACACTCCTCCAGGCCTTGTGCATTCAGGCGGCCTGAGTTCTTAACGCCGTGACTGAAGACATTGTTCTCTTAATTGAGGTTCATTCTGGTAGCTCAGCAGGCTTTCCCCGCTCCCTCAGGTAAAACACAGGTGATTACAGAGCTCTGGACATGACAAGCCGTCCGTCAAGACAGCAAGAAAAGTAACAGCTACATGTAAAGAAGACTGCACTTATACTCGTGATGGCCCCAGGAGGTAACTGTAGATAATGGTTAATTAGGGCTGCAACTAAAAATTACGTTAGATTAATAGATTTTTTTTCCTACTTACTCATTTTTAAAAGTCCTATATTACACAAAACTGACTCTTGTAAACTTTAACCCATGTTCAGTGTTGTTACCTCTTCAAAAACATACCTAGAGTTGCATTTTGTTTCATTCACACGTGTTTGGGTAACCCTTTATTATTAGTCTGTCTACATCTCCAAAGCTCAAAAGGCTCTGTTGCAGTTTGTGATGCCATGCAGTGGTAGTTTTCATGTTAACAGCTACCTTTAGTTTAGTAGAGATTCTGGATCTGAAGTTATATAAATGATTCTAGTGAAGGTGTATGGAGTTTAAAAACACAGTGGAGCACTTCCTGTATTACCACATGACATCGCAAGGTGAAACAGAGTGTTTTCTGTTTGAAACAAGAACTCAGTTTAAATATGCAGGTTTTGTGTGTTAAACATGTGTGAATGAAACAAAACACAACTTTGATGAGTAAACAATATTACAGTATAACATACATCAGAAAATAAAGTAATACAAACTCTTTACCCAAAATCAAAATATGGTGACTGAGAGGTTCTAATTAGATAATATTTATGAATGAAATGTATTACTGATTAACTTATTATGACATTTTAATGCAATAATGCCACCGTCCCAGAATGTCTTTTGGCAAGTGTTTTAGAGTCTGTATCGTCTAGGTAAAGACAATGGTTGTCAAAATACAATTACAATTGTTTAGTCGACTAGTCAGGCTAAGACTATTCAGATTAATCGTTGCAATCATATTAGTTATTGGACAGATATTGGAAATAATTTCTACTAATAATTGGATTGAGGTGTAAATTCATCACAAAGCTACAGTGTGGTAAATTGGAACATATGTGTAAGACCTTTGCAACGTACAGTCATGTGCACACAAAGATTCGCAAATGGAAAAAGGAGAATGTAGAGCCAATAGTTTGTTTTTACCTGGAGCAGTCATTTGTCTTGGCCTGGGACCAACACTAAACCACTGTGTATGTTTCTATGGTCTCAGCGGGTTTCTATGTGCACCGCAGCCACTTACAACTGAAGAGGGAAGGGGCAGGTTTCAGTCCAAATCTAGAAATTGAGAAACAACGTTATTTCCGCACACCTGAGAAGAGCTTGGCATTTTGTACATACGTAAGCTGTCTTGCATTACTAATCCTCTTCCATTTATTCTCATCCTATCTTAACTATGGGCCTGAGGTGGGGTTCGTGGTGGATAATAGGCAGTTAGCCTACACTGATTTAGAAACAATTCACTTTCACATCTATTTACTGTGGGACAATTTTGTTGTCTTGCATACTTTAGGACAGTGTTAGGAAGCTGGAAACACTCAATAACATGCCTGGGAATCCAAGTCAGACCAAACTTTATGTTGTGGGATTTGTATCATATAATAGTAATTTCAATTACTTGTTTTTATTGTTTCTTGTTTGAACCTTATATGTATGTATATGAGTCAAACTTTTTGGAATAACCACAATTAAGTAAAGAGCAGGGGCAAAGACAGGAGGTAGGTGAAAACTACAATTTTCTTAGTACTCAGGATTGCTCAATTACATAATGACGAGAAATTGTTATAGCATGGTTAAAGCATAAAAAATACACGTGCCTAATTTAATTATTTTGCAACAATTCCAATTAATGCATACTATAAAAAGACACTAAGCACCCTTACTACGTATTTCTCAAATCCACAAAATATCAGCAAAACAAAATGCTTCAGAGTAGGATTTACCACCTCCTTCCAGTCAACGGCCCCCATGGGAGTTTCCTGAATAGATCCCAGACTGCTATCTCTCCCTGACCTGCCAGTCCAGCGCCTTCACTGACCCGCAGCCTTCACACTCTCACTACAGTCACATCCTGGCCGTAAATCTCCAGTGCCTCCACTTCCCAGGAATGTCTGCTGGATGGGGTTGCCAAGTAACTGTTGGGGATTTCATGTGAGGTTCAAATGTTATCAGTGCTAAACAGTGTCATCTTTGGACTATCTATTATCAACTCACAACTCACACAAGGTGCTTTGTGGTGAGAAAGACAATGCATTAGCAAACATTTGCACCAATTTATAATGCAGGTCAAGAGCTGTCATTTTGTCTCAATTTTAGAATCATTTGGATCTACAGTATAAATGAAACACACAAACACATGCCAGTGTACTCTTGCCAGTCCAAAACAAGAAATATTGAAACTGGAATTTGGAAAGGTAACAGAAAGTAAATCTGTAAACAAATTAACAATGCAAATAACACCAAAACGGGACATTGTGAATGGTAATGGTCACTAAGCTAAGGGGAGTCCTCGATACTTTATCTTGTGTACCAAGGGCCCTCACTGCCCTCACTGCCAGCTCAGTCCTTGTTATTTTGGCACATATTACCAGAGGGATAATATTCCCTACAACTGCAGCATAGCCAGACTGGACTGGACAATACTATCACAACATCTTTAAGGTTTATGTCTCTGGGTCCTGGGTCCAGAGTTATGGTAAATACATTTCTGCGTTAGAACTACAGTGTGTCTTCTCTTCAACTTTTAGCCTACTACAATACAACATGCAGCATGAGATAACTACCTTGTCTGAGTTCTACACGATCCAAATGGATGCAATAATTAGTTTCCTGGTTTCAATTTGTCAACCAGACTTGGACAAAAACTAAATCGCTTCATGTCCTCACATTACCTAGAATTTGGCATGGAGTCCTGTGTCTTGTGTCTGCCAACAGTTTCTTTCACCCATGTCCACTCTAGACGTCACCCAGACATAAAGCATCTTCTCAACTATCAACCACTGTCAACTGTTTCCCTTCACATGCATGACATCTGAATCTTTGAGTATATTTTGACATGCAAATGAGGCCTGGATTGGCTCGCTCCTGACCCCTCATGAAGACCTGGGTGGGCTCCTGAAATACCTCTCTTAATTTGACACGACCTGATTTGGAGGATTTCAATGTTATTGTTCCTCTTGGACGTATGCACTGTGAGGTCTGAAACTTTCTGGTATAGGGTTGATGGGGGACAACAGTGCACCTCGCCTGAAGTAGTTAGGTAGTGGTGCAAGAGGAGGCGGGGGAGAAGGTTTTAGTAGTGCTCCACCCTGATTGTGTTAACCTCAAATCTATCGTCCAGAGGTGCCGCTCATGACAAGCTCTACATTTCCTCTCCTTGTCCTCTTGCTCCCTGCCATCTCACTATAGAGGAGTTGGATGAAGCTTCGTTTTGACAGCTGTGCTCTGAATGTAGTGACTGCGGTCTGGAGGGAAGGGTGTGTACGTCTGGCTGCGTGGTGTCTTGATAGTTAGTAGAGCACTGTTTGGTGCATGTGCTGTGTCTTGATTTGAAAAAATTCAGAGCATGTGTCTCCAGAGGATGGGTCCTTAGGGTGAGCTCATGTGTCCATGATGATGGTAAAATAATAAATTTGATTTATATAGCACATTGTAGGCCAAGAGTGTGTTACAACAGGAGTTTAGCTTTTAATGCAAACAGGAGTGAATAACTGCATTGTTAAGTCATTTGCTAGAGTAACTAGGTCAGGGCTGGTGTAGGGGCCAAATTTGGAGATATCTTCATGTAGATAATTTGGTTTCCCAGTTGGTTACAATGACATTGTCAGACTTTTTTTTTTTTTTTTTTTGTTACATCTGTGTTGAATTTTTCCATGGTTTATGTTCAATTTGTACCTGTGAGAAAGAGAAGTGACACAAATTATTATATTGTAACATATTTTGTTACTATCCCAGTATGAACCTAAACTGCGTTGTACGGAATGTACATTTTCCCCCACTTCTATCACTCTATCTCAAGGCCTTAAAATGTATAGTAATTTATTAGTGCTGATTCTTTTTCTTTTTTATTTCAGTGATCCTTTTGCATACTGGCATACTGTTAATGCACTTTATTTCCACCCACAGATGTTTGTGAAACTATATGCATCTACCCACAGTGATTATTCTATAGACAATTAGATATACTTGTTTTGTTGAGGAGTCTATAACCATGTACGCATGAACTTCACCACACAAGTTATGAGTAACATCTTCGACCTTTAAGCTTTAATAAAGTGTGCACGGATTCCATTCACCTAATGATGTGGCAGCTGGTATAAATTTGGTCCTGACCGCTGCAGTGAGGGGAGGCACCGCGAGCATGGGAATAAAGCAAGAATGTGTAGTGGGTGCTAGGCAGCTGGTGGCTGAGCCTGGCTGGGTCGCAGAGAGCAAGGCCAGAGCAGCCACATGAGGCTCAGCTGATCCACACACAGTGGCACACCGCCCATTCTATATCATAATGTCTATCAAGCAGAGTACAGAAAGCAGTATTTTGTTACTATTGTACATGCTGGGATATGAACCACCATGAAGGTGATGTTAATTAGAACAGACATGTTGTTAATCATCTTAAAAGTTGTAGCCATTTATTCACCCACCCAACGCGCCACACAATCTCCTGCATATTTAGTAAGGCAATAATCAGGAGGGTCAGCAGAGTTCCTCTCTCCTGAAGCAAGTGTTGACCATATGTTAATGGAACAGTCTCCAGCTCCAGTTAATAAGGAGTTGCACTATCACAGGCTGAGTAGACTTCTTGCCAGCAGAAAGAGCGAGAAGTTATTATGTCTTACTGTAACTGAATCAGCTGCACTTAGTGTCAAAGTCAGCAGATGTATTACAGTAATCATATGAAAACACATGCCTCAGACATATCTTTGATCTCAACACAAAGCACTTTTATCAGCTGATGTAGGATTGCATGTATTCTTCAGAAAGCATGCTTTCACCTGCACCTCTCCTTTCTTAATAAATTTAAGGCTTACATAATGACCAGAGGAGTGTGGAACTATTCCCAAATTAAAGTGACCACCCAATTCTGCTGTAACATATAGCCAAGATAAATCTACAGGACTGGCTGACCTGCAGTGACCCGCTGAGATGAAAGGGAGTATAAGTCTGCTTTTTAGAGCCCCACTTTCTCATAGGTCCTGTTTGGGTCTCGCCCTGTTGTTTCTGGGACAAACCGAACATGTGGTGCGCTGCTCTAACGTGCTCAAATCAGGAAACATTTTTCTTCTTCCCCTCCGAGCTTGTCTAAGAAGCTCATAAAAGCCCGGGACTTCCTGCGGACATTTAACGACATGGTGCGCATTGTCATCAAGTGGGTTACATAAACACTTCCTGACATGCCAGCCAAAGGACATGTTCACATTTTATTCCTGTGATGACCCTGGGAACTGTAATGTTTTCAAATATAATATTTATCAGGAGTGATTCATCAGTCTGTGGTTGCCAGGACCTTTCTGTGACAAGTGAGTGCTTCTAGATGAGGGTTCTTCATCCTCAGCTCGTTGACGCCCTCCAGTGGGTGATGTGAGTGCATGCAGCTTGGCCTCTTCTACTCAAACGACTTAACAAATAACAACAAATGAATCAATCAAACTCTAGTTTTAACTCTCTGTTCACCCATATGTAAAATGAACACTCTGCAATCAGCCTCCTGTTAAATTTGGCAAAAAATGTAGTGGTCTGGTCTTGAGAGCGCCCTCACCAATAAACAATGAATACAAATGCCAACATTGTGCAGCACAATAAGGGGGCAAGGCTGCAGAAATGATGCCATGCTCTATTCCAACCTCAGACTGATTCATGACTTCCAAAATGTCCCTCCTCACTCTTCATCCTGATTTTAGGATTCAAGCTGTCTAATCTAAGAAAACATTGCCAACCTTGTCTAATACGGTTTAGGGTTGATTGCAGAGTTATACTGATCTAACTTCATAAAGCACTCTCACAGTAGTGGATTCTGTGCTGTGAGTATAACAATATGTTTAATTACAGTGACTCAACACTTTTTGAACTCACATCCCAGATTATTAGTTGTTGCCATGTAACAGACATCCTCTCTTTGTGGAGGCATCCTGAGAGCGCGGGCAGTATGCAGACACCACTCTGGAGGCTGTTATTGTTGTGGAGCACAGACCACTGTGTTTGGGGCACTCCAGCTGAGAGGAGAGCACCTACAGGGCTTTTCCCATGATGAAAGCGCCTGTGGTTGGCCCAGCCCTGCAGAAGAGCACACCTCCCGTCCCCTTTACAAGTGCCCCCAATCTTTCCCCCAAATCGTGATCTAGCCTGTAAATTAGTACAGCAAGAAAAACAGGCTCTGTAAGATGAAACTGGGTTTGTGTGTGTGTTGGCGCACAACTCCAGGGAGACAAGAGAGAAGAAGCAGGCTGTAAATCTATTGGAGTCCACTGATAGTGCCTGTTTGCACAGCCACTGCCGCTTCCTTTGATCAAATGGCTGGGGGAGCGGGGGTCGTGTGGCGCTGCCGAGTGTCAGCTATATATTACACTCCTAAAAGTGATTACTGAAATTCTTAAGTGAAACCATTCTGCTGCCAGGGTGTGCTCTAATCCCCTGCAGTGTTGTCTGGAGCAGAGCTGGGGCCTCTCTGTGGATCTCCCCTCTTCCCCACACTTGTGTTTTCTATCACAGGCCTAAAAGAGCCCCCAACTTTGGAAACATGGCCTATCCAGTTGCACTTTCTCTACGGTACAGAGTAACAAGCAGGAGAGAGGGAGGTTAGAGTAAAGGTAGTGCAGGCAGCAGAAATATGCACACACTTCAAACACTGTAGCAGCAAATGAAAGGTTAAACACTGGACAGGCAGTATGTGGCCCCTACATCAGGAACAGGGTAAACAATGTACAGATTATGTTTCCCTGTCAACATATGAAGACCCCCCATCTCCCCATCTGTGTCCACTGTGCTGTAGGTAGAGCACTGACACTTTTACAGATGCCAATTCATTCTCATCAGTTGCATAGTGATGCAATGTTGTTTTACTCAATGGAAAAACAACCATTACATACTGTTATAATTGCACCATTTATGACTGCTAGCTAATGCTCTCAGTTTATTTGCGCTTCAGCAAAATAGCTTATAAAATAGAATTGTTCAAAGCAGCACAGGATGCAACAACACAGAAAAAATACAATAAGAAAGAATTATGTAAAGTCATACTCTATGAAACTTAATACTCATTGCTGATCATTACCGAAGACTGTGCTGTGTTAACTTTGGCACAACGGGTCTTGGCTGTCACACTGAAAAAGGGATGATGTATTTCCTTATATATTATTTGCATTGCGCTACTGAGAGAAAAAAAAAAAAAAAAGTGAAAAGCCTATAAAGTAGTCTGATGCCAGAAATAACAATGAGATGTGGTCGTCAGCTTCATTAGAGTGGAGAAAAATGTCCCCAGGAGACTCAGTCTGGACAGAGGTGGGTAATAAATGTATACTTGTGCATTCATTATTTCTAAACAATTGTTGTAAGAGTTTTATCACAATGCACAGTACTTGAGCTGGCACACATAAACAGGCAGAGCAAGCAGGATGCATACAATGTTTTGTTATTAACAGTATTTTTGTTATTAACAGTATATGGATAAGCCATGTCTCATGTGCAAGCTCCTTCAGAATTCACTCAATGAGCTGCAGAGAAGTAGCAGTGATAAATGATTGACTGCAGGTACTGACAATTTAAATTTTTAAGTTTAAATCAACTGAATTTCAGCATTGTAACTGGCCACCCAGAGACAGATCCCGCTTTTTGAACTTGACCATCAAGTTTTTGTAGCTGAGAATAAATAAGCATTACAATTGTAGGAAAAATCTTGATGGTTTCTTTAAAAGATCTGAAATGTTTTGTCAACAGTAAAATTTATGAATTCTGAATTTCTTACTTTTACACTAAATTTAAGAAACATGGGTTTGAGCACTGGTGCAAGTGTTCATAAATTCAGTCTGAGAAAATTTATCAGACATGGCTTTCACACATGTTGGGCCAACTGCAACAAATCTTGAGAATTTGTAGTTAGGAATGGGGTCTTTTTAACCCCAGTGTGCTTATGCAATACTATGCCATTTCCTATATAAAAAAGAAATATAGGCAATGATATATGAGACAGAAAAGCCTAAGAGATGTCTTAATAAATCTGAAACATCAGATTGGCTGTTGTAAACATAGAGATTTATACTGCTCTGCAACAGCTCCAGGTCTTCACCTACAGTAATTCACTTGTACAACTGTTATCACTTGAAACAGGTGCATGTTTATCCCTGCTGTGCTATGGTACTATATTCCCACTATAGTTTTAAAAGACATGTCACAGACATGTTTTCCATATTTTTATGAGAAGTGTTACTGGAAAAGAAGTGTTTATGGTCATTTTAGTTTGCTACTAAAAATGACTGAGGAGCACAAAATGGAAGCCAAAATACAGTGACATCGCTTTTGGCAGTGTCCCTTATTGACACAGGTGTTTTGACGGTGATCCAAAAGAAGTGAAGATCTCAGCACACTGACAATTGCACTGGTGTATGGACAGGTTTATGTGTCCAAAATACTGAAATTTAATAAAAAAGAATGAATGGACCTAATCTCAATAGTTTGATCTCCAAAGCCTCTTTTTGTGCAGATTTGTTTGGATATTATACAGTTCAATGCTGGGCCATGAGTGAGTGAAAAGGTTACAGAGCAGGACTATTTATCTTTATTCAAATCTCATCAATAACTTGAAAAACGGCTGTGAAGAGCAAAAACAGTGGCCAAAGCTATATGGCATTAACATTGTGATATAATAGTTAAACTTAATATTAGTCACAGAATCCCCAAGTGGAGGCTAGAATCAAACCATTGCTCTGAATGCATCTTTTTGTGAAGGTAGTTTATTATCTCAACAGCAGAAGCTTTCACTGATATCATATGATTCTCTCAACAAAGGACACTTTTTTTCTTTTGAATCTATAGGCTATAACAGTGAACTTTAATACTGACTGTATTATATTAATGAATGAGCCAACTCCATTGATATATAATCTAAAGTCATATAAAAATGTACAAAGCTTCCTGCTAAAACAAGTAAAAAGTTTTAAAAATCAACTAAAAACAAATCAGTAAAAATAGTGAGGCTTATGAGGCATGTTGAGACAGAAAGGCTCTTATTCGGTGGAGAAGCTCTTTCTTAACACTATCAGGCACCATCGCTGCAAAAAGGCAGAAAAGAGTAAGTATTCAAAGTCTGCACCAAATATTTTTGAAAAACTAAACTGTTACCTCTTCCTTTGGGAGTAATCTCTGCCACCAGGTCCTCCACAGTCACATGCTCCAGGCCCTTCTCTTTTATAACCTCTGCAAAGTAAAACATAAATTGACATTTAATTAAAAACATAGATACTACAAGACAATAAAATAATATAAGAAATACATTTTCAAGTTCATGGTGAACAAATTAAGATTTAACTTAACTGCTGCTGCAGATCATTAAACCATTAAACCTGTTTATTTGATACTGCACTCTATACTACACAACTACGCTGCAGATATACAACACATTTTATTACAGACATTTTTTTTTTTTTAGTTAAAGAAGGTTACAGAAAATAAAATGTATATGAAAAACAAGTTCTATATAAGCCTTCATTTTGAGTCAAGAGGTTACTTCATACCTTTGCAGTGAGCCTTCATCTGATCTTTCCATCCACACTCTGTGAGTTTGGCTCTCAGAAGCTCCTTGAGTCTTCAGTGAAATAGTTTAAGTTAATTTGTCTTTTTGAAAGGAGTTAGCGAATATGCAACTGATATAAAGATCTTAAAAACATTTCATTTAGAAGCAGTGTTAGTTTGACTGATTTAAGCTGAGGAGCACTACTATTTGTGGTGCATTTTGCTGTTGAATAAATACTGAAGACAAACATTGATCTGACCTCTCTCGTTCACCCATCTCTGTCAGCTTCTGGTTAACTGTTGCCTTCAATCTGGTCTCTTTGTTCATAATGTCTCACCTGCAGGTTTTATGCAACACACACCAACAACTTAAAATAATACACACCAAGGACAAGACATTTGTTTACTGTGGACAGAAGCTTCAGACTCACGTTTGCTCACACGGGATTAGTCCGTCTTCCCTTAATTTTAAAAGATAAGCGCAAAAAAAAAAAAAACAAAACAAAAAAACAATACACCGAACTGCTGAGGTTTGTCTGGAAGCGTCTGTAATTGTGTTAATCAAAACTGCCTCTGATCCCCTCCACAACTTTGTGAAATGGTGCCACCGAAAACACATTCCGACAACAAACAAAAGGCTGCACAATGGTTCCGGGCCTGACACATGGTGTTGTAATGGTCCAAAAAAACCACACGATGGCTCTATTTACCCATGAAGGCACATATTTATTTTCTTTCTTAAATGTCATCTTTGTTTGACTTACAACGTTCAAATATCATAATTGGTCTACACATATCATGGGGAAATGTGCCCTCCATTCAGATTGATAGTGTGGGCCAAACAGCGAGCTAGACACATTTAACTAGCATACAGGTCAATGTTTTAATGATGCACAAACTTTTAGAAAATATAAAACTTGATAATGATCAAAGAAAAATCATAGTACCCCCCGATTCAGTTCAGTGCACAATATTTGAGGATAGGATACACCGGGCTTTTCCTCTACACTTAATGAGCTCATTCACACAGTTTGAATTGAAGTCTGTGCCTTATTATGAAAGACCTCTGGCCCCCACCCAACTCCTTTTCTTGACTTTTTAAAAGTTACTTCTGTGGATTTATATTTAATTACAACTCCTGGTGCAAAAAAACAAACAAACAAAAAACAACAAAAAAAAAAAAAAAAAAAAAAAAAAAAAACAACAAAAAAGAAAACCCTAAAAAAAAAAAAAAAAAAAAAAATAGAACCCTACAAAAAACAAACTATAGGCTTGAGTCTTGGACCAAAATTGCCAGTGCATGCTTTTCATTTAATCTCTAAAATGACTTGAAAATCTCCTTGTTTAGCAGTCAGGTTTGTGGTATCTGTGTGGAAATTTGCCCTATACAGGCTCTTGAGCCATTCGTCAATGCTTCAGGGGGCAGGGTGACCTGTGAGGAGCAAGTGTGCTTATTGGTTTATGAGGTACCCTGAGGAAAACCCACCTTAATACCAGGAGCACATGCACAATCTATAAAGAAAGACACCAACTGGCCCAGAAATCAAAACAAGGACCTTCTTGCTATGAGTAGAGGGTCCGGTGTAGCCACAGTAAATGCTTTTTTTCTAAATTCATTAGTGAGTAATATTGACTGATATTGATTAATTAGTCTCTCAGAATCCCTAAAGACCTGAATAAAAAAAGAGTTAACTTCCTGAATCCTAATATACTCAAGTGGAATCGTCCGCATCCCTCTCTGACAGACAGATTGATGGGCGGCCCTGCTGTAGGTATGAACTAATGGTCTTCAGAGTGAAGAAGAAAACCTGTCTTTCTCTGAGCTATTAATTATCTGACAAGCAGCACCGAGACAGCAGTCTGGTGAGACGCTAAGAAAAATCTGGCAGTAGTCAAGTCTGCGCTTGTGTGAGCCTTATGGTGGATGGTGAAAGAGGAGTTACTCAATGAAATAGTGTGTCTATCCTGCTCTATATGTGACTTATCTTCTCAGCCTCCTCCTCCCCCACAGGTGACACAAGTTAGGTCTACTGCAATTTGTCATGGCTTTGGTAAGCGATAGGGCAAAACACAGCATTGAGGAACGCATGGGCCCACAATAACCAACACTTTTTATTTATTTTTTTTGTCTTAAATACTAAATACATCAATCAGGCATAACATTCTTTCAGTGTTATTGTTGTGTTCTTTGGTAAAACACTTCAGTGCATAATTGTGATGTTATTCTTGTTATCAAAAATTAATGGTATGCTTGGAACATTACCAGTGTAAAATGTGTGTTGACCGATGGCACAGATTAACAGCCACATTTTTGTTTAGTCAAGTGACCCCACAACTCTACTCTAATAAATCGCCATGTTCTGTGGATTCTTAAGAATGCAGCCGTGTGTATTATCTTTGTGTTCATTGGCACACAAATGACATAGCCCTCTGTGTGGTGTTGCATACATATACTTGCATCACGCAACAGGGTTTGAACACACCTGCAGTCACCCCACGATAAGAGGTTTAAAATAGCGGACTGTATTATCTTTTCAGATAACATTAGACAAAAAGGAGCCGAAATGTATGTAACACTGTACCACCTGCATAAATGGCTTTCAATTAAAACTAAATTTTTGCCCCCATTTTCCTATTAATCTCTTTCATTCTATATGTCTCCTTATTAAAATGGACTCATACACAGTCATCATCAGAGAGTGGGTGTATCTATCTGTCACAAACAGTGGTGCTTCAGATCAGGAGAGGAGCTCTGTACCCTTTGTTTGTTGCTGATTATTAAGCTTACATATCTGTTAACTGTGCTTTAAATGTTACAACATTGTGTGATTTTGCTGGAAAAATGGCATTAACAGAAGTTGTCTAAGGTCAAACTGGATGAACTGAGGACAAACTGGAGAGCGACTATTGCTCTCTGAGTTGCACCCCTATACCACATTTAAAACCCGTAAAATAGTTAAGTCAACAAACATATCCCTAATTTGAGAACATGGTGCTGTTAATATTAATAATTTTAAGAAGTAAGTGTTCCTAAATGCCCCTTCTCATCTGCCATTGCTGTGACTGAGCGGAGCGCAGGTGAACTGGTGATTGCCTTGGCTCTTCCAGTTTGTCTGTCCTGGAGAAGACTTCTGTGCTCTGAGCCTCCCTGGCTTCATTAACCAGGGCAGTATCTCTAGATGAAAGGTGGAGACTGGCTAAGAAATAGCATTTGTCACCTGCTTGAGATGCAAGACACAAAACACACATGCTGGAAATGAAAGGAGTGCGCAAGGACTCTGTGTATCAAACAATTTAAGCATGTATTATTTTTAATATTCAAAACCATTTTCAGATATTACAGTATATCAAAAAGACCATGTTTTCTTCTTGTCTTGTCAGTTATTGTGATGAGTTTTCTGTGCAGCACTGACACGAAGGCATAAACAGATTCTTTCACATTCTTTTAAAATGAGAATAAAGCCCGCTCCTCTTTGCATCACTGCACTTCCTCCTCTGTTCAGTTTCCTTGCAAAAAGACTTGCACTTCAAACTCCAAATTAGTGTATCTTTAAAAGTGTACTTACGGTAATGATATCTCTTACTAACCTTGCTTTGAGGTACCAATTAGACAAAAATCAAAGGATGCCTTGCTTATATTTAGTACGGACACAAATTGGTCTGATATGTTCCTCGCTGTTACTATGGATTCTCTCTCTCTTTCTCCCTGATGGGACAGGCCGCAGCCATCCAGAAAAAGGAAGGAATAAACCAGAATAATGACAATGCATTAGTGTTATAAAGTGCTATTTGAGGCACTCAAAACTGCTTTATAAAGAAGTGTTTTTTGCACTTATCTGTCACACTCAATGGCAGCAAGGGTCTGACCACAATCAATATAACAAAGTCACAAGTGGGTGAAGTGTCTTGCCCAATGATAATAAGCAACATCTGGGATTGAACTGCCAGCCCCCAGATGAATGAATGTTTCTGTACCAACTAGGAATAGTAGATGGTAAATGGTCACATTTTTATATAGCACTTTTCCACCTTCCAGGTACTCAAAGCACTTCAATGAACCACTCACCCATTCACACACACATTCATACACCAGGGTAGACAGACACTAGAGGCGAGGAGGGTTAAGTGTCTTGCCCAACAACACAGCGACAGTATTCATCTGTGAGAGCTGGAATCGCAACGCCAATCTGTGGGCCAGTGGATCTGACTGCTCAACCAATGATATTTATGTCAAGAGCGGGATTCAAAGCGGCAGCCTTCGGCTCAGTGGACAAACACAAATGGAGCTATAGTTTCCTGGGCTTATTGTAATAAGCAAAAAGAAGATAGCTGTGAAGCTGCTATGCACAATGAATTCAAACTTTAAATGATCCTATTGGCAAACTTGTGTTTCTCAAATATAAGATATGGACATTCATTTGCTGCCTCTCTTCTCCTCCCGTCTACTTCGTATCCAGTTTGCACATGAGCAGTCTCAGCTCACAGATATGAAGCTGCAGCCTGGACATTGATCGATGGCTACAGGAAAGAAACAGGATATACAAAGTCTACCTGAAAAATGTCATATGAGTGCAAAACCTAAGCAAAATCCTGCTCCTATAAATGAATTCTCTCTGCAGCCATAGGTTCCAAATGTACTTCTTAATATGTTTCTGCTTTTGATATGTTCCATTTTGCAATTATTTAGACGACATTTTGCCCATTAAGATAGCAAGACAGGGATTCTGACATTTTCATTCAACATTTATCTAGTGAGAACAAACCACTCTATCCCACATTGCACCATAGGTCACTGTCGCTCTGCCTGGTTGATTTTGTGAATTGGGCTGAAAACCACTGTGAAATGCTGTACTTTGAAGGGATAGGTCACAGGTGCACTGCTGCCACTGACAAAATGGTTTGGGCTTGATCATGTGGGACTTCATATAACTGATTCACATGATATGATTTGGAAGATATTTTATACATTTATTAATTTTGCATTTGATTTTTATAATGTTGAACAATAAGAAATATGTTGCTTTACTGTATATGTTCAGTTGCATGTGCGTGTTTGCATACTGTATAAGTCAGGAGCATCGGACTGGGGGGGGGGTACACAACACTGTTTACGCAGGGCCCAGTGCAGGGAGGGGCCCCCACCAAGATGATTTGTACCCAGGGCTCAGAATTTGGAGCTACACCCTTGGTATACGTAGATGTGTGCAATTAATTGAAGATCGATTGAATTAATTGAGATTGAACATAGAGTTTTCTGTAATTGTCGATAATCAGATTTTATTTGATTGTATTTTTTTTTACTTTTAGATGGCAATTATTAAAAGTGTGCCTTGTGTATGTTCAGGATTTTACTTAGTTTGTTTTTTTAAGTAAACAAAATAACGTAAAATTGATTAATATTTCTTCTTTTTTGTGTCATTGCATAATTTGGTTTCACAACATGATCAAATAGAATCTAACAAAAATCTAACAAAATATAAACATAGTTATTTATGAATTAAAACTGTGAAATGATGATGTTTATTCCCCACGTTTATTATGTTTATCCCCGGTAATACCAATTTCTTCATTAAATAAACTTGTAGACTATAGCTGAGGGTGTAGCAAGGCTTTCAAAATGACTTGGGTTTATTTATTCATTTTAGCACACAGGCTGGGCATTTTAACACCTTTTTACAAACAGTCACCTCCCTTAAGCAGTGTGAATGTTGTATGTAACTGTTAAGCTACCTTGGCGATTATCTACTTATCTATCTTCCGTTGGAACAAAAGGTAAGCGTATTACAGTTCAGAGCTGCTTTGCACCTGGCACACCTGGTTCTTTTCACAAAATGGTTATTTTTCTGTGTAATTTGGCCATTTTAATTTCTACTAATAACTGAATATGTATTTACTTTGAAGTGCAACACTGTCATGTATTACCACATTTTGTCGGTGGATTAATCATTGGTTAACATTTATGCAGTCACGCTTGACGAGGAAGTGTCATTTTGAACATATGAAAGCTGTTCTCACCTTTTTACGTTTCCACAGTAACGAGACTGAACCCACTAAAGAGAATAGGCTACATGTGAATACAGTACTCCAGTGGAAAGGGGTCAGTGGAAATCCATCATTATTCAGTGTCTCACTAAAGGTTAATGCACTGCCTCACTAATTCACTCTTTCTTTATCAGCAGGCTCGCTGTCTTCATTCCCCTGACCCATTTGGAGATAAGAGATGGATGCCACTTGTAAACATGAAATCTGACTGTAACTCTTTTATGACAGTATAAATTTCATAAATCTATTTGGGTAAACAAGCTTTGTCCTAAGTGCATCGTTGAGAGCTCGTATGTTTGTGTCATTAACTTAAAAAAAAAAAAAAAAAAAACAGTTAAAAAAAGCAACAAAAGATGTTTTATTTGTTGGACAGAGGTGGGCAGTAGTTCAGGTAGAGACAGTTCAAGCCTTGCTGTTGGATGGACAGCTGTTGTGTCCTCGGGCAAGACACTTACAGACAATTATATCTTCCCTCCTTTTGGTTTTGTTTTTTCCTTATCAAGAATTTTCCAATGAATTTCTGAATGCAGGATAGGAACTATAAATATATAGAAAAATACTTTGTATTGTATTGTATTAACTATACAAATATAATGTCCAGTATTGCAGTGCCTTGGATTATAGGTTGGGTTTATTTTTTCCATCGTCCATTGACGTCCAGAACTGTTATATTCTAGTATCACCACACCACCCCTTTATCGAGATAAGCTTGGGTAACTAAAATGAAGAGTAAATTTATAGCATACTTAACTGCATCAACCATCCCTAGCTGGAAAAACACATGGGGAGGACTATGCCACTCTATGATAAATTGTCCCATCTTTAAATCATAGGGTTTTTCTAGGAAGTTGGATCCCAGTGGAGCGAGATGAGGCTGCAGTGGCAGTAATGATGGCAATGAATTTCCCTTTGCAATTAGTTTATAGAAATAAGAGTGTTCAGATCCTCAGGGCTGACTTCTTCACTTGTGTAACATCCAAGTGCCTGCTCCTTTAATTCACCCGCCACAAACCATGAAGAAAACACAAGATATTATCTAATCAAAAGCAGAAAATATAATAAACACAAAGGATTATGAGACCCTATTGCTACTGAATGACTGTCCATGCCTATAGTTATGACCACAGCGGGTGGAAGATGAATGCAATTATTTGACACACAGAAAAGAGTGTAACCTCATGCCAGATAGATGTGTGTGTGTGTCACTCTGAACTGTGTTCTACACATAATTAATCTGGGATGGCTCTCTCTGAAAGCGATTGGGAAACGCAAAACGTCATGGCGCTTATGTGAGTGTGATTGGTTGTGTCACAACAGCATAACAAGACACAAAAATCTTTTGTTATATCCAGTTGAGAGAAAAGCAAAGACATCTTCTCTGTCCACAAATGCACAAAGCACTTACCTTCTGCATGTTTTTCACAAACAAAATAGTTTGAATGAAGTATGTCAGTGTCGCCATGTTTGTGTTGGGTCACTGGAGTGCTTTGCCTTTGGCTTCCCCACAGACCTCAGTGCTGCTTTGTGACCGGTGAGCCAGCCGCCCATTGGGCCGTTTCGTGGGGGTACGCCAAGATGGATTCTCGTGAGTTTGTGAACTCACAAATATTGCAAGAATCCATCTTGCTGTGTAACGTTAATAACAATGTACATTTAGGGTCATTTCTGGATGAAAAATGCAATGTACAAGCAATGGGGCAATCAAATGATGATGATGATGATGATGATGATGACGATTGTAGAACAAGTACAATTTTCCAGGGTGGGTTTAGTTGGTGGCCAAGGGAAGTAAAGGCCACCCCAGCTGCCTCCCCACTCAGAAGAGCTGAGACGGTCACTATATTTACATGCAGAGAGAAGTTTATGGAGCATATGGATTAAATCTGTGTCTTATTTCTGCAAATTCCCTATGGGACAAGTAAATGTACCTTAACCTAACCTTAAAAAGGGTTTGCCAACCAGGGGTACCTGGAATTACGATATGCATTTGAACAGGAATGGGGGCCTTTGACATCACCTCCTGATTAAAACTCCATCCTCAGACCCAAATCAAAACAAAGAAAACAATAGGGCTGCCAGTATGCCAATAGGTGTGAGAGCATCCATTAGGGGCCTGAATGATTATGCTAAGTATGACTCAGGCACAGTTCACACTTAGTGTAGCTCATTAGACCTAGTCTACAAACTTAAACTGTAAACAATATGTGTGATCATTTCAGTGTAGTTAGTTCCTCCCTTCAGATAGACATAAGGCAGTATCCACCAGTAATCTGACCAGACCTGAAGAAGTGATTTGGATGAGCAGCAAAACTTCTTCACTCTTACAACTTTTGACAAATTAGATTTTTTCTTTTACAATGATCTTTGTACATTTTATATTCTTAATAATATGTCTGTTGGATAATTTTGGCATTAATTTAATTAAAACAAGAAAACATATTTGACAATAGTAAACTTCTTGTGGAATCCCACAGTCGTGCAGATATGATCCATTACAAAAAAAACATTCAATTCTGTCATTTGGATAAAAGTTTTAGAGTGAAGATGTTGAGCAATGAGCCACGCGATTGGCCAAATTGCTGAACTTATTTCTATGACGTGCTTCAAGCAGGCAGAAGTCAGTGAATATCCGTGCACACACTTTTCTTTCATCTGTGGCTAAATACACTGTGACAACTGTAAGGCAAGGCAAGTTTATTTGTATACCACAATTTGTACACAAAGTAATTCAAAGTGCTTTACAGAATAAGAAAGACACTGAAATCACAATACAAACAAACCAAAACATAAATAATCACAAATAATCATCATAAAATCATCATTAAAAGAGAAGAATGCAGAATAAAAACCTTTCAGTCATATGCACAGCTAAACAGAACCGTTTTGAGCTTGAATTTGAGCATTGTCAAAGTAGAGGCCTGTACATAGAGGAGGCGTGGTGGCAGAGGATAAAAACCTTATTGGAACAACACACAAACAGACCCAGGCTTTCCTGCACAGACAGAGACAGGAGGAGACTAGTCTCCTTCTGGAGACTGATATTAACTTGATCCAAAATGCTGTGACAGACAAATGTGTGCTTTGGAGATGTAGACTGTTTACTGCAGTCCAGAGTGCGACTGTCGTGTTCACACTGGCCCAAGAGCTCTCGGAGCGAATGCTCTTTTATATTGACCTAACAAGTGGTAATGTGAAAACGACCTCACACATCTATTTGTTTACAGTATCTGTTTGTAGACTAGGTCTATTAAACTACACTAGGTGTGAACTGAGTCATATTTTGCAATCATTCAACGGGTGCTCATAC
This sequence comes from Periophthalmus modestus, assembly GCA_019594935.1. Taxonomy (NCBI): domain Eukaryota; kingdom Metazoa; phylum Chordata; class Actinopteri; order Gobiiformes; family Gobiidae; genus Periophthalmus; species Periophthalmus modestus. The sequence goes on along the minus strand of JAIEZT010000124.1, from coordinate 14,015,741 downwards.
ACCTATTAGCATACTGGCTATCACAGTTATTTTCCTTGTTTTGATTTAGGTCTGAGGATGGAGTTATAAAAAGGAGATAAATCTTCATTCTAAAACAGAAACATCTTCACCCTAAAACTTGACAGAATTGTTTTTGGGGTTTTTTTCTCAGCTGTACTACTAAAGATTTATAATTACTAAATTTACTTACATATACATATATTGTGTACTAGCACAATATGGGGGTTATTAAGAGTGAGACAGTGCATAGGGGGTAGGGTTAGAATTAGACAAAAGACAAAAGAGATTGGGAACCACTTCTCCAGAGAACCAGACAGACCATTCTTGTTAAAGCAGAGCAATAATCTGAACAGTTGCAAAAGGCAGGGCTAAGAAATGTTCAGGGGTGTCTACAATTTTTTTTGTGATTTTTAAACATTGCAGGAAATGCGTAACTCGCAAATTATTTTTTCTCTGCAGGGCAATTAAACACATCAAAGCCCTTTCCCTTTTATTGTTTCAGATCAAAACAATGAAAAAACACAAAAGAGTCTGTGTTGGAGGGGCCATAATTTGTGTCATGCTGCTGATGAACAAATGTGTGAGCAGTAGGCTATAGTACACAAAAACATGTCTAATCTCTGTCTAAGCCCCATGCTGTTGAATGCCTCTGCTAGCGTGATCGAAGTGCAACTGTGACAGAGATACATACTGCAGGGCTACTCAGAGCACTCCAGCATTGTGAAGTGAGTGTTTATGTGATTTGGGAGATTCAAATCATGACCTTCCCAGTCAAAGCTCCACGGTCACAAATAGAAACCCTGTTCAAATTGAAGTAAAGTTTAATTTAATAGTTCAAGTATATCACTGAAATATGAACTTAAATATGAGTAAATAGTCACAAAAATAGCTGAAATGAAGCATGGAAGTACACCAGAATTGATGCTTCTGCCCTTAAATATTTGTTATAAAGCTCACCCAAAATGGACCAATTTACCAATTTTTCATTCCACAATTTGAAAAGTGAAAAAAGATGAACAGTAACATTTTCTTTGACTAATTACTTTGCTTTCTTGTTGCTCATAATGAGCCTGGCCTTTTTTTTTTTTTTTTTTACTTTGTTCCATTCACAAAGGCCAGAGCCCATTGATTATTTCTGACTGAAGAGGCTATTTCTGTGTTTTTGGTCCTCTTTATGTGTCTAGGTAAAAGCACTATATTTTCCTTTTTTATGATCAAAGGATCACTGAAAACCCAGTGTACACAACGTTATATTGTATGTCTCAATGATGAAGGAATCACTTGATAATTTATCTGTTTTTTTTAGAAACTAGAATGCTTAAAGAAAAGCACTCCATCTATCATAAAGCAAATAAGGAGCCTAATCAAGTTCATGTATCCCAATATGACCATTAGTCAGGGCAGTGAAGACAGGCTGCCACAAAATAACCCCACTTTTCAATTATTTAATCCGTTACATATGACCAGCTCTAAATCCCCTTCTCTATTGCACAATTTCACCATGGAAATATGATCAAGCTTTTCCCTAGAAGGATTAGAAACATTAGAATAAGAGAATTGAAACAGGATAGCACAAAAGGCTATTGACCTTATTCTGTCCTGCACACTTTTGCCTCTAAATGTTACTAAACCAAATTCTTTGCAGTCGCACTTCTGGTTAAGCAGGAATCTCATTCTTTTCAATGGAGATTTTGAGAAAAGTTTTACAGCTAAAATATGATATTAAGTAGGTTAATTTGTGTAAAAAATTCTATGATCTTGTGCACCAACAATACACCGATCCTCTGGGAGGCTTTAAAACAGCTCTGTACTTTGTATAGAACTTATCAAGATGGGCAACCTCACACAAAATAATACAAAACCCGAATGACGATGGCGGCGCCCACGGCAACTTCCGAAATAAAGTGGATATATTTTTCATTTAGATTTGAATATTGCAATGCTTCAATTAAATTACAAGTTGATGGGATGTTTTCATTTTAATGGAATCCTGATGCTTTTCATGGTGACCATTTGAATATTGTGTTGTATGTGCATGCATACATTTGAATCTTTTTATCCAGAGTACCCCTCTCCGCCTCTGTCTTGTCTGATTGACACTTGTGCCTGCAAGTGGCCATCTGCTTCTTGTATATATGCTGCCTGCTTTGCATTAGTTATAAGGAGCAGTAAATCAGCTAAATTGTTAAAGAGCCCATGTTACGCTATTTTCTGAAGGAAGTTATAATGTTGTTTCCTTATCAAAACACACACCCAGCATTGTGCTTTGTTTCATTCACACATGTTTAACACACAAACCCTGCATATTTAGACTGAATTCTGCTTTTGTGATGTCATGTGGTAATACAGGAAGCTCCACTGTCTTTTTAACCTCCATACACTTAGAATAACTTGGATCATTTCAGCTCTGGAATTGACAATCTCTACTAAGCTAAAGGTAAAAATGTGAAAACTACCACTACATGAAAGTGGACCAGAGCATTTTGAGCTTTGGAGATCTAGACAGACCTAGATCTAGATAAAGGGTTACTAAACATGTGTGGATGAAACAAAACACAACTTCAGGTATGGTTTTGATGTGGTGACAACATTTTGACTTAGCTAAAGCTCATAAGAACAAGAACATAATAAGTAAATTTTAAGGACCTTTAAAAAGAGAAGTTTGGGCTTGTGATAGTTCAAATAATTCAGAGAGCCGCATTGGGGATTCTTACTGTGTAACTTGTATGTATATATGAAGCAGTTTACCATTTTGGTGTAATACATATCTGACCATCCCATTCACTTTATGGGATGTTGGTTGGTGCAGGCTCTGGAATGGAAAACCTGTCACACGTAACAAATGTCTTCATGATGTTAAATGGATGTGAAAGCTGAGCCTTACCGCTGCATTAAAACATGATTCCAAATGATGATGCTGTTAGTCAGTAAACATATCGATGGTGACATTTCATACATAGGATCATGACTGCTCATCATGGGTGGATTTGCAGAGCTGATTTGTTTAATGAATAATGCATAAAAGGCTGAAAGATAGCCTGCTGGTGGGTTTGCATGCATGGCTTTGCTTTTCATTTACAGAAGCAACAGACGGAAAAGTAGTCAGGCGATTGTGTTACCTTTCGACATTTGTCAATGTCATATTTAACTCCAAAAGAGGAAAGAGATAAAGACTAAGTGTTTCAGACTCCAGTGTAAATCACCTTCTCGCAAACCACAGTCCCTTCCTGTGTTCCACCTGTGTGTCCATGCCATTCTGAAACACTGTGCCTAATATTGGAGCTCTTTTGCATTGGTGAGACCCATCAATGATACAGTAAATGTTGTAATGCGCTTTTGTCTGTTTTTTTCTTCAATAACTTTAACTTGGTATTAACACATTTGCTCACTTTTAATTATAAATACATTTAAATATCCAGTTCCTTTTGGAGATTTTGCTTATTATCCTAAATTTGGGAGAAAATATTGCTTTATACAGACTGTGTTTCATTTGGCTCCTTCCACAATTAAGTTTTTTTTCTGTCTCGCCTTTTTGTAAGTTGAATATGCAACACTCCTGCAAATGGTGATTTTGTCAGACGCAAATGAAGGCAAACAAACACCATTGGACTCCACTATAATTAATTGTATGGTTTATCCTTACAATGGTGTACTGAAAATGTCACATAAAGGACCTTAACAAAAGATAAAAGCCTAACTCCAAATCCACACAATTTCACTATTCACTTCCTCAGACACATTTATGCAGAAGTTCACCTCAAAGCCTTCGGACCTGGAGGGATTTGGTTCTCCTTTGCATGTGCCACGCTGATTGGGATGAAGCGCAGTGCAGATGAGAGCAGGCTGGAGCCTCATATACCCAGATGCTTTATGCCTCTTCAACAAATCCGCCACCATTTGGCTCTCATCCGGCCATTTCTCTGTGCTGAAATAACATGCCCTCCCTCCATGCATACCCTGCACTTGGAGACTTGAATTTCTAAAATCTATGTCTATGCTTTATATATGTTTATATATTCTTACTGAATTTATGTGTGTATGGTAAGGCTTTAAGCAGGTACTGATTGGCCTACTCTTACTCCTGTCATTGCAATCACTTTGTAATATTTTCTATATACAAGAGCAATTCCAGGCCACATCAAATTCAAGTGGCAGTACTTGTATACTGCCAGGATTAATACCAGCACTTCTGCCCATCCTCACCATTTTTAGAACCAGTTCCCATCGCTTCCAGCGGTGCGAAAGATGTAATAACATTTGTTCTGGCCTAAGAAACTCTTTACAATCAAGTGTTTTTCTTGGAAACTTAGATGTCCAGTGCTCCACATTGTTGTTTGCTCACATTCATGTCATCATAAGGAGACTGTGATAAAGAATAAATTACTGAATGCTCTTGGACCTTGCGATTAATTAGTTTAAGCCTCTACAGTGTCATATTATTTTCCATATAGAATTGAAAAATTGAGGCACAAGACCGGAATTTTTGTGTGGATATCATTATCAATGTGATGATTTGATCTCATCTAAAGATAATCTACAACTGTTCTTGCAGCACTTCATTCATGTTCATTGGTTAAGGGACTTTCAGTGTGAAAACCAAGGGACAAACGTTTGTCCTCCTGATGAAGGACAGTAGGCAGGCTCAGGTCTATCAAAAAATAAATTTTAACACTAACAAAGTGCCTTGGTTTTCTGTATTTAGCAGTCTTAAAATGTGTTTTGTATAGTTTGTGATTGTGATTTATGAAGAAAGAGGCAGGGTGTTCAGACCCTACATACCAAATATTGTAATTATGCAATTTTTATTATACAAATGAATGTCTAAGTAATTACTTAAGCACTGTTGACACATTCTTTGTTGCCAAGTGACAGAGGAGAGCTCTATTATCTATAATTTATTAATGAATGTTGATGAGCTTATTTTCATATTACAAGTTGAATGGATACATTTTAGCTGATACTGTGCACTCAACAGTGACAGCTCTCTATGACGAGGGAGCATTGCGAGGCCGATTGTAGCCAGTAAACCTGCCCCACGCTTGGCCTTCCCCTCCATTAACATTTTATTTCTGTCATGTGCTATTGTGATAAGCCCACATCTTTCTGAGAGCTCAAAGGCCTGGCAGCTCATTCAGAACAGAAATGGCAAATGCTGGTTAATGTGTGGGAGCCACTGAAGTAGAAAAAAAGCAAAAAACATTGTATCAACTATCTGTAGTCTTTGAATGTACATGAATATATATAGTTCAGTCTTCTCAAACCACATAAAAGATACCCCATGTTGTACCATTAGAAAGGCTTTTAAAAGAACTTTTTTCTCAGTTTGAGGGATGCCGGGGATGTTCAGGGCAGCATGCTATTACATCAATAAATACAATTTCTGTACAGTTGGTTACATTGATCTTGGCTTTGTATTCTGTATTCTTCCAGCTGGGGGGTTTTAAGTGCTTTTCTTTTGTATAGACACTCTCATGAAAGCAAGTAAAGATCTATATTTTTGTGGTGAGCTTTAAGAGTTCACACCAGGGTCTGATGGTTGGTGGTTGCTAGATGACATTTTCACAGTCGCATCAAAGACTTCATACGAAACTAAAAGACAAACAGACCTCCTTCAGATGCCCTCCCGCTGACCCTCGCCCACCCCATTCACAGGCGAGTATATCTCTCTCACAGGCCTGCCACTGGGATATACCAGAGGAAAGGAGTCAATTAGTAAAAGTTACGCAAGTGTTTTAAAAATGTGCTAAAAAGATAGTAATTTAAATTTAAAGTACCTTATTAAAAACTACATGCAATTAATATAAGGCTGAAAAACTAAAACCAAAAACAAAAAAACAAAAAAAAAAAAAAACAAAAAACAGACTGGTGCTGTAGTGTGGCGAGAGGCAGCCAGTCTCATCAAAAAACCCAACATTAACAACTAACAATTTAACTTTAAATTCAGCTGTAGAGTAAATCTGTAGATTCCTCAATTCAAAATGTACAAAGTACAAAAGAGCATCATAAAACAGTACTGCAAACATTGTCATAAAGAACATATTTTAACTTCCTCTGTCTGACTCCTTCACCAACATCTCAGCTTTTCCCATGTCAATTATGAATTATGGTATGGGAAAGAACCTTGTCTGTAATAAAGCTCTGTGTTTCATCTTTACAAGTAAGGCGCTTTAAACATGGCATCACTGATTTTAAGCTTAGTAATTGATTTTCTGTCCACTGCCACGAAAGCCCTCCTCACTCTCACCTTATTTTGTGTGCCCAAACGTTTTTTTTCTTCCTGCCCCTTATACCTCCCTTTCCACTCACCAACAGCCCCCTCTTCTCATTAATCAAATATGTAGGCTTTTAGTTAAAGACCATAGTACTGCTCTCTCTCACAACCATGCTGCATTTCTTTTTTCACATCTCTCTTCTCTAGCTTGCCCTGATTTTAGCTGTCTGGGCTGCTTCACTGTCTACCCTGTCTGGCCCGTAAGCGGTTTTGCACCAGCAGGATTTAATGAGCCTTAAAGGACAGCGGTTTTGACATGAGAGTTTTGCCATCCCTCCAACACCAGACTTATGCATGAACCTCTGAGTTCTAGCTACTGTTTTAAACACAGAAAAAAATAAGCAATGATTTTATCCTCGGGTTTCCTACTTGCTAATCATAGTGACAGGCTGATCAAATGTCCAATCTAAGCTGTGTCATGAGGTATCAATAAAATGATGAGTGAGGGCTGCAGTTTATGAACTAGCTGAGATATAGGTGAAGAGGTGACACATGTAGACAGATAGATCAATATGAAGTGTATATGTTAAAGATGAACACACAAGGCCACCCGTATCACCCAACATAACTCTTTACCTTTTGGTGCCACAACATAGGATAGGCAGTGATACAGGTGTAAGTTCCTCCAGGCATCCAGAAAGACTCGGGCAGGTAGACATGTGCATTAAGTGGAAATGACAGTATATTTCCAGCCTTTAAAGCAACGTCATTTGTGCCTCAGGTAACGTCCTCCACACCACTTATAGGACAAGACAACTAGCTACAATTGTGTCACTTTGTCTAACACTGTGGACAGCCAGGTCCCCTTGAATTTATGTCTTCATTATGGTCATAAATGTAAAAGTGGTTCTTAGTCCATTAAATATAACAACTAACCAAGGCTAGCCATGTAACAACAGTTATAAGTGAACAGGGAAGACTCATTGTTGTGTATTAATGGCCCTGCAGCCAAGGTCTCCTCTATTAAACTGTGGTTCCTAGCAGATTTATATCTCCAGGTGCCCAGTGGTCAGTAGTGGGCTTGATTTAGCACTCTAAAAATCAAGCTTGTGTAGGTGCAAAATGCTATCCATCTTTTATAGCAGCACATTAATGGAACCAATGAACTGATTCAATAGAATTGCACATTTAAATGTGTGGTTGCATATATTTTATTAACATAATATATATAATATATATTTTTTATATTAACATTAAATTGATTCCATTAGCTGGTGAACATGTGAAGCTTAAGACTTTTACAGCTTGGTCAAGGCCAAAAGACACAATTCTAAAAAGAAAACCAAAACGGAAAACAAAAACATAGTAGCTAATCATTACTGGTACAAAATTATATATTACCAGTCCATGGAGCAAGCAGGTCCAGGCCATTCCCTGTCACATATGGTGTTCCACAAGGGCCGAGGCTTGGCCCCATTCTTTTTATTACTAACATGTTATGCTGATGACACACAACTATAGCAGAACCACCCAAAGCTCTTGCATAGCCCTGTCATGTTCCATTTTGCATGTCTTGAGGAGATAAAGGCATGAATATACATATTTTTTCCCCCACATTTTAAGTCCAGGCTCAGACTGCATGCAAAGCTACTGTGCAGTGGAGGCCACAAGAAATCCAAAGCATTAAAAGTAGTAGCTCAGACCACTCTTGAAGGACTATGGAATATGCAATGGAGATGCAGTGGTACTCTGGATTATTTCTGATCAATAAATTATTTATTATTGCTTGAACAAGTGGTCTCGCAAATGCAGCTTTCGAAGATTTCAAACTGCAATAGCAGAGCAGCGCTCTGCACTTCATGAGAGTATTCTCCGATAATACTGGTCCAACAAAGCAGTTGCTCTGCATGCAGGCATGTCATCTAAATCACCTCAAAGACCTTGTTCTAATACCCCTGAAATAAAGGCAGCACCTTCTGCACAGCTGCATGATGCTTTGAAAAGCCTCCCAACTGAACTGAGAGAAATCCAGAGCTTTGACTTTAAAGAATGATCTATTTTGACCTACTTTCAGTTTCAGTTTCAGCTAATTGATCGCTTTGCCCTGAGGATTCTGAGATATTCTGGAAGGAAAAGTGTGTTATGAAAAAACATTGTCTGACATGTTAGTGCCATATGAACCATTGCATACTCTGAGGTCTTCAGAGACTGGCCACCTGCTTGTGCCCAGAGTCAGGGCTAAACATGGGGAGTCGGAATTTCAGTTCTATGCAGCTAACACCTGGACAGAGGCCTGTCTCACATCTTCCTGAAGAGAAGTCAGAGAGGCCTCCATTCTGACAATGTTTAAATCCAGGCTCAAAATGTTTCTGTTTAGTTGTGCATATGACTGAATTAATTTTATTATGATCATTTATGTTTCTATTTGTATGTGTTGTGACTTTATTGTATTTCTTATTCTGTAAAGGTGTAGGTTTGCTTTTATTCTGTCTCCTCATGGAGAAATTTGGCTCGGAGCAGTGGTCAGTAGCATTAACATACAGACAAACATAACATAAATAGACAAGCTCATACTGCATGTTGAGCATGTGAGAGAGATCTCAGACGATCTTCACTGGCACTTTGAATTATTTTGTGTACCAACTGTGCAATACAAGTAAACTTATCTTGTCTGTTTTATTTTATTTTACTTGTTTTATTTGTAAATATAAACAAAATAATATGCCACATGTTTCAGTTACAGATCAAGAGAACATTAAGTATTAGACAGACTACTGTCTGGGGTATGGTGACACCAAGCTACTTTTCCCGTCAAAAAAGCCAATTAGTTTCAGTGGCTACAAAGTTCAGTGATAGGAGAGCCGGAGCAGAACCACTGACAGACACATACTCCAGGGGGACTAGGGCATGGGATTTTGGGAACTGCTGCAGTGGCTAGGCTCCTAATAGGATTGTTGTTGTTTTTTTTAGTTTCATCAAGTGAACAGGAATATACTGCAGTGAAATCAATTTGAAATGTTTTTGAAGATGACATTCCCATAACAAGTCATTCAAAAAAAAAATTTAAGCTAAGACACAGTATATACTTCATTCCACAGTTCATATTTAGCACCTTGCTCAATTCAGTAGTACACATTAACTGGGTTGCTGATTCTGTTGCGAACGGCTATAAAAGCCATGCATAAAAGCCTGCTTAGAAACATTGCTGATAATATGAAACCAATTATATAAAGGGCATACAGCATCTCTTCAGTGCTTTATTTTTATAGCCTGTATACAACCTGTATCATAGTAGGGCAATGGCGACTTGTATTTCACACCGTTATCATTAAAAGTGTGTACGATGTTAATATTTGATCTGTGCTGCTTGTTACACATACTATTAAAATATGCCTTTTAGGTGACCTACAGGGAGCCGCTTTGATAAGACACAAGTAGGTCAGCAGCCTTCCAAACTTGATATATAACGACAAACAAGCTACTTCAAACACTGCTATCTGAAGTTTTGCATTGGACCTCCCGAGCGATCCGATGATGAGATTAGTTGAGTTCTAAATCATACAAAATCACAAAATTGTCCCTAAAAGACGTGATGAGTAATGTCTGGTTTTCAGTGGCATAACAAACACGCCATGACATGAGCAGTAACACAGTCTGACCTTATAGATCTGTCTCTGTGATAAAGAAATAACTGACCTGCAGCCTCAGGTGAGATTTTAACTGAAAAGAGGCGAGAGACAACCAGAAATACATCCAATGATTTTGCAATGTTCAATTGATTGGGCTACAAAACATCATCATATCTCACAGCCGACAAGTGCAGAGAGGGAAAAGCCATGAAATTTAGTTCCAGAAAAAAAAAAAAAAAAAAAAAAAAAAGGCAAGATGATGCTTAGATGTTGATCTACCCAAGATTACATAAAAAATTAATAAAATCCCACTACATGTACTGTCATAACTGAAACATGTAAGACTAAGTTAAGTTCACCAGTGTGTTTTCCTGCCAATAAAGACATTACATGACAAATGGTCCACTTGTCCCGTAAGCCTTTGGTTATTGCAGAGACATGCGCAAATATGTATTGACTTATTGAACCAGATAAATGGTCTTGTCTCTGATATGTGGATGTGCAGTGAAGCATAGGCCAAGGTAAACCCAGCAGTTAGTAAACCCAGTGAACCCACGATCAATCAGGTTGAAAGATTGCTTTTGTGGAACGACAGATAGCTCACACAGTATAATATTAGTACTGCATAAGTTCAGGTTCATGATTCCTCTGTTCAAGTGTATATTGGTAACCTCAAGCCCTTGACATTTAGAGGAGTTGATTAAAATGTCACCGGATTGTGTTTTCCACTTGTTTGTGTCAAAGAATCTTTTAATTTTTATACCAGAAATAAATATTACAGTGAATTCTTTAAATCTAAGAACAAAACTGTGAAATGGTTTTAAACAAGTTACAAACATTTGTCTTAAATGATGATGATGATAAATATTTGAGTGTGCTTCTCCCAATATTTGTTTTGGTTTATTTTTACTTGGCAGTTAAGCCGGCTGTCAATCCTATCTGTTTTTCATGGACACACAGAGCAAAATGAAAAACGCAGAGTTAATTCTCAGCATTTTGTGAAATACCTGCAGGTCATTAGTCATTTGCAATAGTCATTTGCAAATACCAAAAATAAATAGGGGTTGCCTGGGTAAAACCTTGCAATGTTGTCACTTACAATGTTGAGACACCAATATTGCTAACATCTAACATTAAAGCTATTCATTTGGCTAAAACCACTAGCATTCATTTGTGTGTTGCTGAGACTGCTTTTGTCTTAGGTCAAATAAAAAGATGTTTTCCCTGCCATATAAGTAGCTTTATTTTTACTGGCTAAATATTCAGTTGAGACCATATGTATATCTTTTGCAAAAATATATCTGAAAATGGGGACAAAAAAAATCGTCATCATAACAAGACCTCAGGAAAAACACCAGAGTAATTAAAATAATCAAGAAAATGCAAAATGCGAGCTCCAAAATCTAACTGAAAGTGTACCAAAGCATGTCATGGTACCTATAACATTTAATTGGGTGAAATGGTGAATGGTCCAAATCGTATTGTAGGTCAGTGGTATTTCGATTGTACAGGCAGAGGTAATCCTGCAGATAAAGGAAAACATGACCAGGCCTAACCACACATCCATATGACACTTTTCACATGTACAGGTCGAAATGTAACAGCAGCTGAGCAAACAAAACAACGCACTACACAACACAACTCCCATAACCACTACACTTGTTTTGGCTGTTTACATCAATAAAGTGCTTATATCTGTCAAACATCACAGCAAAGGGTTCTCATCGTGAATAATTTGATTTTTTTCAAATTATTACAGGCTCCGCTCCACCTGTTATTGTGTTTCTTGTTAAAAATATACCATAAGGGGAAAGGGAGTCGGGGCTAAAAGCTCTAGAACATATTGTGAGAACATAGTGTTGTATCAATAAATGTGAAGTACTGGACGTGGGGGATTAGTCTGCAGTGTACAGAGATAAAACCTACGTGAGAGGTATTCACAAGTTGTCTGAAGGTTAGAGGGCACAGAAAGTGAGGGGTAACAAGGCAAAGTGCTGCACTGTTTGGAGAGATGACTTTTCTTCAAGGGCTTGTTTTTTTCAGTGATTTGGGGAGATACACTAACCAAGTAACTCACTCACTCTTTCTTTCTCTCTCTCTTTCTCTGTCTCATTTTCTCCCTCTTTCTTTCTCTGCAGTCCCTCATGATTTCTTCTTACGTCGTCTTCACAGCTCAGCAGTTCTGTTCATAACTGTGACTGTGGATGCTGAATATGAGACAATAATATTCAACAAAAAGGTAGCAATAACTAGTGTTATAGATATGCTGTGTGTAAGATGCCAAGATGCCTAAAGGGTCCATATCACACTACTTTCTGACCTACTTATAATGCTGTTTCCTCATCACAAACATACCTGGAGTTGTGTTTTAAGGGTAGGTGTTAACTTGAAAACTATGACATCACAAGGTGGAACAGAGCATTTTGAGCTTCTGAAATGTAGACATACTAATAAACCAAGGTTACTCAAACATGTGAATGGGACAAAACACAAGTCCAGGTATGTTTTTGAGGAGGTAACAACATTCTAACATACCTTGAAGCTCACAAGAGTAAATGTTGCGTAATATAGAACCTTTAAATTGTACATCAGAAAGTATTTCAGAATGCTCTTACCTCATCACAAGGCTTGACAGTGTGCATAAGGGACCTATATTTTACCACTTGAGTACAAATACACCGTTCACTCCAAAGCTAGTTGTACAAATAGCCAGCTCTTCAACTACAAACTGTTATGAGTTCCCCACTTCACTGGATCATTGCCTGCTGACATGTCTGATGCCGAGCGGCTCTTGTGGGAGAGAATAGAGCCATTATTAGGGTCTTCTTCCAGGATGCCTCTTTCTCTTTATGCTCCGTATGATTGGCTGCAGTGATGGAAACATTCGCCTATATGAGGGATTTTCTCCTCAACCTTGTTCTTGCTGGTCCCACCAAAGCTCGAGTCTTGGTGAAAAAAAACCCAAAACAAAACTCACTCTCATCTAACAAAAAGTGGCACTATCGACACTGTTCATCAAGTAAGAAAGTGTTCACAGTGTCTGCAACTTTTCTGAGATAGCTTGTCAAAATGGAGAGATGTGTCATTTATTTTTTAGTTTGTTTTATTTAATTTTACTAATTTGTTTAATCTTCTGTCTTAGAATTCACATTTAGAGGCAATGCTGTTTAAGACTGAATCCCTTCACAGACTTCAATGAATGGATTAGGATTTGTGTAGCTTGGCCTAAACAGCAGCTCTGGCACTGCTGTAGAATTACTTTTGTATTTTGAAATTGCTTTTCCCCAACAAACAGTTTTTATGTGTATGGCAATTAAAACATTCCAAATTGTTTAACCATAGATGCTCATCTCTGGCTTGTTTATTAACCCACCACAGAGATGATGTTTTGCAGAATAAAACCCATTTAGTGTGCCTTGTATCATGTGTCCAGGACTAATTATTTGGACAGAGGCTCAATGAATAAAGACGCATGGAAATGAGCTGAAAGGAAAATATGAGGGTGAATACTTGAGATCCACTGCAGGAGAAAATGATCTTGGCTCATACAAATTCATTAACTTGAGCTAATGTCAAGGATTTTAGTGTAGCATCATTTCCTCTGCTGTTCATCACCGTCATCAAAAACATAAAAATGTAAAGCCCTCCTAATGTGGTAATGTCCTGGAAACAGTAGCAGCCAAATGAACAAGGATCCAGAGCCAGAGATGAGCATGAAAGATTACAAAGATGCTTATGGCAACTATGTAAAAGGGTCTGGCATGGGGGGACTCTGGCATCCAGGAGACCTGCATGGCTTGGTCTCTTGAATCAACTGAAAACCTATATCAAATCAGTAATTGCTATATTAAGTCATAATTAAGATTTTTGTTTTTTCCTTTTTATGCTCCATTGTTTAGTATAGAAGACTTTCAAGCACACATCGTTTTGATATTTTTACCAACATTAAAATACTTCTGTTCCTGATAATGTAATTGGCAATAACAATAAATGAAGCGTGGCATTTACCTTCCCACCTTGTACCCAGATACCTGCAGTGATATGAGTATAGTGCTCCCACTCTCCTGCCCCTCACCGTTATCACTCAAATGCCATTATGATTTGATGAGTCAGGTGTTTCTGCTGCTGCACATAAACTGACATAAACTGTGGGGCTGACATATTGTTTGGCTTAAATATCCTTGGTGAAATGAATCTTTTGTTGAAGTTGTCTGCCACATGCTGAGTGACTGCAGAATGCAGCAGTCACCACCCAGTGATGCATGAGGAGAGGATGCTCATAGCTCATACACAATCTATGTGCCTATGAATCATGCGAGAGTACCGGACAAGCCTTCCCCTGCTGCTGATGTATCTGCAATGCTGTAGGTGCAGGGACTTGTGAAAAACAATAAGAGTAAGATGGAGAAAGCATCCAGAATCCAGTGCAATTCTTGTACGAGTTTATTATAGACAATACAAAATACTGAACAATCCATTCAACAATAAAAGCAGGTAAAATGGGTGTGGTTGTGCTCACAACATTTCTGTCCAAAATGTACAGAACAAATACTTTATTACATTCACAGCAACAATTTGCCAACAATTTGGCAGATCACCAATCAAGAAGTCAGAGAACAGAGAAAGCAAAAAAGTGACATATTATAAAGTAACACGAATTGGGGGCAAAACACTATTGTATATCAAGGGAAAGTCTCTGTCCTTTAAAAATAGACATGTCTTCCACCCAATGAGAAACATGTAAAGCCACTATTGTACTTGTGTGTCAGAGTAGATACATGTGTTTGGCCTATACACTAAGAATACATACCAAATTAGAAAAGCTCTAAAGAGAGCAAAAGAGCAGAGGAGCTAACTCATCAAACATTTTTATGAGCTGCAGGTTCCTTTATAAAATCCATTTGGGCTTTGGGAGGCATAAAGGTCAACCTTTTCATTTTTACCTTCTAATAATTTGGCCATCACTGTGCACATAGCTTTTTATGTTTACTTTCCACTGAGAAGGCTTCATTTGAACAAAACATGTTTAAACACTAGGACACATAGAAAACACAATATTGAAATTTCACATTGCACCGCACAATCAATTTGTAGCTATTTTACACTAGATAGCTTTTCGGTCTGAAGCAGGCCCTTTTTCACTGAAAGCCTGTCTGTCCTTTTAGTGCTGTTCATTTTACACCGCATATACATTGGAGTAATTTCTTCTTTTAATGGCAAGGTGGGCTATATACATAAATTGCACTGGGACACCCTGGAGTACAGCACTTTGTGGCCTTATATTTACATTATCAGTTCTTGCACCTTGGTTGATAAATCAACGATAGGGCCCCACAGTCTGTCACCTCAGCTTACATCAGAGAATGACCGCCATAACACGCCACTGACCCCTCCACAAACAGCCTCTCTGTCCTTCTATGCCACACACACTTCTTTAACTCATTACATAGATGCCAGTGACCTTCACAGCGCCCCCTGGAGAGCTCCACACGACCAAAGCATCACGCAGCTTTCGACTTGTGTTTGACTTTTAAGATTGAAATCCCCCACTGAGCACATGTTGGTTTATTTTACTATGCTAAGTGATGGGTTTTATTTCTATAATATTGGGCCCTTTATATATTAGGCCCTGATTTAAAAGGTCATATAGCCGAACTCCATTGCCTCTCTAATGGTGAGATTGACACATCACAGTGCTGTATTGTTTCTATCTGGATTTCATGGCTTCTTCATGTAACAGAAAGCATCGATTTTAGTCTGTGTAAAAGGCCAGAATGGCACTTGCATGTTAAATATCACGTTTTGCTAAACAATGGGAGAGGATGTACGAGAGAATGCAATAACACTATTCATCATGCAAAGGAAGGAAGAGCCAGTGGTCTCTCATGCAATTCTTTAAGATGTAATTTAGTTGCAGCAATGGTAGGTCTGTGTTATATCAGATTACTACGCTCAGTGCCCTTACTAATGTCCTCTGCTTTGAGATTAATTTGTCTTTGAACTTAAAGGCATAACCAAAGCTAATGTCGAAAGGTTAAAGTTTAAAAACGCAATATATACCATTCAATGTTGAGTCCCCCTCAGTGTTGTTCAGGCAAATATGGGATCTATATGGAGAAGAAAGTCTGGCTGGTTTTGGTTCAACTAACTGTGGGATGCCCCTTTTTTACATCCCAAGTCACCCTCAACTCAAACAATATTTAGAGACTCCCAGATCGTATTCATCCTTAGCCTAGGCATTTACATTAAGTTTTCAAACCTATTATCAGTAATTATCCAACCATAACTTTCACTGCATGATCTGAGAGTAATATTCCCCGTATAAATATATTTTCCATATATATTACGCTATACGTCCACAATTAAAGTCAATAGATTTCAGTGTTTATTCTATACCTCAGTCTGTTTCATTCAGACCTTCACATGACTCCCCGGTAAACCAGCTTCACCATATGGCACTTTCTTGGTGGATATGTAATGATCCATAGGCGTGCGCATTTCGTCCATATCTGTGCTGAAGTGATCGGGGCTTTCTCCATTCGACGTCTCCTTTATAACACTGTAGGTCAGGGCTAAACTGTAAGTAGCAGGCTTCTCCGCTCTTTGAGATCCACAGTGGCACAACTTCTGAAAAGCAGAGCGAAACTTCTGAGACATGGCGTTATAGATGACCGGGTTAATGGCACTGTTGAGGTAAATGCAGAGGCGACAGAAGAGCAGGAACCACGTGTCCAGGTAGGCATCGTCCAGGAAGGAGTTGACCACCACCAAGGTCCGGTAGGGCATCCAGAGCAAGGCAAAGAGGACGACCACCACGGCAAGCATCTTTGTTACCTATACAAAAAAGGTAAATAAAATATCTCTTCATACAAGTTTTGGGTAAGTATTTGAGGTAACAACTTCATATCATGGGATAATTTGCTATGGTCAGACATGATAAAAGGAAACTATAACAAAATGGTTCCACTCTAAGATGCATGTACTAAATTAAACCTCTTCAATACTTCCTTTCCCTTTAAGCGACATTTAAATAGCTCTTAATATTTTGTCTAGTAAAATAAAGGTTAAATAAAACTAATCTGGCAATGAAACTTTTTGTAGAGTATAGTTACACTACAAATGGCATCTGGTGAAAAACTGAACACAATATAGACTCACACAATTATTGTGTTCATCGTGTTCAGAGAAATTCAAAATTAAGTGTGTCTGTATGGCACTGAAAAGACTTCTTTTATCTATAAAGTGTTATCAGACTATCAGTGCAATCAGCAATCAACAGGGAAATAATTAGTAAGGGCTTAACAGCAGGATGTTGCTCAAAACCAGGTCATAGAAACAAGCTAACTGAACTTTAAAAACATTTAGGAAAAAAATCTACATGATGATTTTTGCCTAGAGCCATGCAGATTATGCTTCAGTCAAACTGCCACATAGGTCAGTTTTGTCATTGTGTAAAAATCATTCAATTCAAATAATCTCTTTTTAATTTGAGCATCTGGCACATACCATGCAGTTCCGATAAAAGACTTTTAAAATTTCATAACCCTCATCAAACCATCTGCTGTTTTTCTATGTATATGTATCTTTATTTGTATTTTGTTTAAAACAACCTCATTCATTGTCTATAGGGACAAAAGTGATGCCATAATGCAAGTTAATCTCCATATCCTCATTAGCCTTACTTTACTTCGTTTTATGTTATTATTTTTATTTATTTTTTTTTCTAAATGATGACATTAACATAATGTTGTTGTTTTTTTGTTTTTTTTTTTCAGTGAGAAACCATTAGTTTTAATATAGAATTTGCAGCAATGAAAAACCCAGTATTTTCTACACTGCAAATGAACACAACTCAGACTCAGTGACAACTGATCATTATCTATAAGTAATTACACTTTTAGTCTGACTATGTGACTATGTGTCTCATCTGATGGATGACCTGACTCCGTTGTCTGTTTTATGTTCAACAGCTTTGTACACATCAGCAATACTCAAATTGCTTTTTTCTTATGTGTTTGGTGTAACACAAGAGCAGATAACATTTCAGATCATTGTTTATGTCTTCCTTAACCTACGCCCTGGTTATCACAAAACATTTAATCTTTTGCCTTTAAAATAAAGTAATTTTATATATTTTTTAAAGGAATGCTTTATGTCACATGCTCTTCCTGACACAACTGTATGACACAATGAGTGGCTACACATTAATGTCTTGTTCAAATAATCAATAATGACGTGTGTGACTGATTAGAGACGTTAAATCATTAAATGTTATTTGTCAATGGCTACATTTCCATTAACACTAAAGCTCTAATCCAGAAATGACTTTAGTGTGTAATTAAATCCCCCAATGTTGCCATTTCACCTCTGAAGCAGGTGAGTCTAATTGGATTGGTTAGGGCCCCTTCTGGACACCCAAACAACCAATCTAACATCTTCATTAGTTTGTGACCTTTAGTTAATTCATTTACAGGCATTGCAGATAGTATGGATAGTGCCATGCTGTGAGTGGTGATTGGTAAAACAAAACCAGATGTACAGAACAGAAACCAAAGCTAAAAGCATGTAAGTTTTGGCTTAACTGATGACACTGAACAGTGCAGCCTGCAGGGCTGATGTGATGAACACTGCTGTCATTCCACAAAGATAAAGATTTGCCAAAACAACATGCAGCTCCTCTGTGTGTGTGTGTGTGTGTGTGTGTGTGTGTGTATATATATATATATATATATATATATATATATATATATATATATATATATATATATATATATATATATATATATATATATATATATATATATATATATATCAGTGGGTCGCTGTATCAATTTGAATACTGTTTGTTTTTAGGTCTTGACATCTCCAGCGGTTATTGACAGAGTATGAATAAATGTATGTATGAGTATGAATAAATGTCACCTGTCTGCGTGAAGCGGCCGTGGTGGAGCTGGAGGAGTTGGTGCTGACCATTCGTGCGCCTTGGCTGGTGGTCTCCTTCTTCCACTTCTGGGTGTTGCCTTTCGGGTCCGAGGGCAGTGGGTTGAGGTACAATATCCTGCCGATGAGTCCATACATAACTGTGGCTAACATGAGCGGCAGCACGTAAAACACCGCGTAATCCGTGAAGTAAATCGGTAGGTAGTAATTCCTAGACACTTTATAAGCGCAATTCAGCAGCACCACGTTGTCATATACTAACTTTGTTGTGTCTGACAAGAAAAGCCACACTACGCAGTAGGCAGACGTGAGCGCCCAAACCACCATTATAATCTTTTTGGCTCTGGACAAAGTGCACAAGAACTGGGCTTTTATGGGGTGACAAATGGCAATATAGCGCTCAATGGTGAAGGCAGTGATGGAGCAGGATGATGCGTTTATCCCTAAATACTGGAAATACGTGATGCCCAAACAGCCTGCGTAACCGTAGACCCACTCGCCGTAAAGCGCATCGGTGATGTTGGGCAGTCCAGCCGCAGTCAGCACCATCAGGTCAGCCGCGGCCAAGCTCACTAGGTAACAGTTTGTGGGAGTCCGCATGTGTTTGGTGGTCAAGACTACCAATATAACCATGATATTACCAACTATTCCAACCCCACAGATAAGAGACACTAAAAATACGCTCGCCACTTTGTATGCAGTTGTGTAGTCCGTCCAAACGCCCAAAGTCTGGTTACCCGGCACTGTTGTGTTACTATCCACACTTAGGTTAGACATAGTAAGATTCTCCATTGTAGCCCGTGGTTCAGTCAGATTTCACCAAACGTTAAGAAACAAGCTTCCCCAAACTCTTCATCCTGTGGTAATCCAGGCTGTGCGCATTTTTATTTCTGTACAATCCACTGTCCCAAAGGGTCAATCCATCCAGGCGTTCCTCTCAGTTTTATGCAAAGTAGCCGTCTCAGATGTTGGTTTGAAGTTTGCAGTGGTCTGACAGGGAGGGAGGCAGGAGGAGTGCTTCTGCGCGGGTTGCTTCAGGATCACTGCTGCCTGACTCAGGACCAGGCGCTTCTCACAGTGCTCTCCACTCTGGCACGAGCAACCCCTAACGCACGCGCAAAGTTTCCCAAAAAGGACACAAAGAATCACGCGCGACATTTTCTTTTACGCACCTCGAGGAATAATATGCTGCTGGTCCCAAATACATAACAAAAAGGACAAAACAGTCACTGCTGCGTAATGAAAATGGCACAAAAAGCCTCTGTATTTGTAGTTAATGATGACATCTGAGACATTGTAGAAGTCATTTATGCTTAATGCTTAACTATATGTGTGTGTATATATATACGGAGTGGTTTTTGTGTTGTTTGTTTGCCCACATGACAGCCATGAAAACCAGGAAAGTTATAACAGTACCATGCATTATATTATTTTCTTTCTTTTGTTTAGCCTAAAACTATTATAATGATAACCATAAAATGAGTCTTGGCTTCTGATTAACTGCATTTCAGTTCGGGGGGAGGATATGCTTCTTATTTATTTCCAAGTACAACCACTCCAAGATGCATATTCAGCACTTAATTACAGGAGATGAATCTTTCATAGAGCTTCACCTTCTTGCATTCACCTTCTTCTCATTACATACATCATACACCAGCCCCATATAAAGACATGTCAAAGCACATTTGGGTCTATGGCAACCAAAGGAAAAAAATGCAAATTAGTGTGCAAGTCAGAGAGTTAAGAATTACACACTGGAAGACACAGGACGTGGCTCATCATGGGGACTACAGTCACATAGCAGTCTGGGAATTGAACCTCCAACTTCCTTCTGACTGCACAATTTTTCTCTTCTGTTTAAATGCTGTAACACAGCCTCACATTTCTGCCTTGAATAGTGCATTGCCAATTACCTTCAATGTTTATATGAAGGCTTGCAAAAGGGAATTTACATGATTATATGATGCTTTCTTATTGATCAAAATATAAGAAATTATTTGACAATTTTTTATAACATTTTTGTCTACCAAGCAGGACATACCTAATCTTTCAAGTTCTCCTCTATCCCCTGTTATTAGTGCACAAAGGAGTCCAAAAACTACAGAAAGCCTAATACAGTACACAAGGTAATTCAGATGGAAATTTTGTATGGCTGCCAAGAAAAGTCATTGGAACTGAGATATGCCTCTGAGTTTTATTGGTACTTATTGCTTTCAAAAATTAAAATCAACTCCAGGGTGGAAAGAGGTTTTAGCACTGAAAGTAACATGAGTTGAAAATTGATCAAATGGGCCTATTTATAACAATTATGTTAAAGGATTGTTGTGAACACATACAGTAGCTTACAGTTAAAATATGACAACCCTCGTAGCTGCAATGTTTTAGTCAGATTTCTAGATTAGCCAAATGGACCAGTTACCTCAACTAAGCATAAAAACAGGGGGGAAAAAGTATGTATAAAGTATATAACTCTAATGCACAATAACCCTAATCCTGCATGACCCAGTAAAGCCCCCTCTCTCTCTCTCTATCGTTCAAGTTGAAGTGGTCTCTATAGCGTATAGTTTCATCTGTCATGTATTGAAAGATAAGTCGATACAGGCTAATTATTGTGACAAGTTCGACCTTTATGCATTCCCATGAAGTTATTATTGTCACCTCTGTATCGATCCTATTCTGGCTTATTGCAACATATTATAGCCGGTTCAAATGATGGGCTCATCTGACAGGGACAAAGACGAGCCATCATTCCACAGCCTGGAGACGAGAGTCAATCTCACACATATCACCTGTGGAGGTGACTTTTGTAATTGTCATCTCTGAAAAACAATCAGTGTGTGCCATGAGAGCATGAGTAATGTGACGTGGTTATATCTGCCAGAAATAACCAGCCCTCATTTGCTACGGATGAGATAGAATCATTTTGATACTTAACTAAATGCAAACACTCTTATTTCATATAAATAAATATATACAGTCACAGCTACATATTTTACATAATTGTGTTGTTGCCTTGTATTTTTGCTCTACTTATACCATGTTGTGTTTGATTTACATCTACAGTTAATTGTTGCATATGTTTTCTATTATTCTGCTGTTCTGGAAATTTGGAATGCAACACTGGGATTTTCACTTTGGGATAAATACGTGTTTCTTTTTCCATAATAATTAAAAGCTTTTTTTAAAAATAGCTTTTAATTAAACAGTTTTAGTTAGTTTTAGTTTGTAAAAACAGACCCTCAACCTGTTGCTTTTTAAATTTCTAGAATACTTTTATATTATTTGTTTGTAGGCCTACTTGTACTACAAGTAATTTCTAATACAATGACTACTACCATTGCCAAGCCTACTACAATCAATACAACCAATACTATTATATTACTACAACTGATAGAACAGTGAGCAATTGCTCTACACTGTGTTCTACAGTTTTATAAAGCCACAAGCCACAAGCGACATGAAGTTTGGTAGGCTTATGGTACCATCTTCTGGTGAAAAGAAGAATTGAAACACTTATAAGAATCTAAACATACCTGGACAAAGTCACTTTCCGTTAATATTAAGTGTTCCTGGTGGTTTTAAGAGGCTGATCCATGGGTGACACATCAAGCGCCATCATTGAAAGTCTCCACAAGCAAACTGAACATGGCCTTTGTCAGCAGCTGTACACCTGGAGCGAGGGCCACTTAGCCCGTGTTAAGGTAAAAGCTTTGTAAAGTAATGCACACACTGTTTTTGTTGAATATGTTATAGTTCATTTCTGATGGAAACATATATATCTCTGCATTGGCACTGATTTGTATAAATATTAAGAGCATTTCATTTTTAAATTGAAGTTTTGCCCTTGGTGCATTATGGAAAATTTTAACATAACCTGAAACAATTTTGCAACAGAATGTAGAACTACGTGAATGCTGGTGGACTCATTTCAGCAAAAGAAAGAAAGTTTAAAATTTAAGTAATAATATTAAGATTATTAATAATATACTAATATTAATAATATTAAGACAAAAATATCAATTTTGTTTCATTCTGATTTATTTACTTTTACATTTTGAGTTTTGGAAAGTCATTTGATTAAATTCAATATACACACCTAGAATACTGCTGCTATTGCCAGCAGACTACTTGGACTTTGGCATACATTTTTGGCTTATACTCAAGATTTTCTCATTTAGTTAATGAACAAAATGCATTTCATTTAGGCACAAATGTTCAGCGCATCACTACAAAACAACTCCTTACTTAACTTTAAAAAGGGCTGCTCAAGTTCACTGGGTTTCCCCTTAAATACACACAAACCATTATGGAAACAACTTCGTAGCAACATGCTGAAGTTAGAATTGAATACTGGACAAATGAGTAATGGGATAATGAGTATGGGGTATATGATATCACATAAACAGGTGTAAATCTGATCTTTTAACAATTCAGAGCTTTAAAATGCTGAACACAGTATAACGTGATAGTGTAACATAGCAGTAATTATAATCAAGGGACGATAAAGGAGAGAATTGAAGAAATGGTAGAATTCATTATGCAATGCTTTTAAAGGGTCTTATCTCACTGCGAGGCATAAATCACTACACACAAATGAGGCAACATTAATCCTGTATTACTCTGCTCTGAGAAAGCAGTCACATCACATTAACTAAATCAGTGCAAATGGACACAAAGGGAAAAATGGTAAATATTTAATACAATTGTCTGCTTTATATCTATAAAAAAGAAAACTGTTAAGACTGCTTTGTCATTCACTAAACCGCCACAGACTGAGACTCACAGGCTGCGTGCCAGACATCCATACAAGCCCAAGGGACAGTCTGCATAGACTTTCTTATAAATAATCCACAATGCCCCCTCCCAGAGACCTCACATGCTCCCTGTCTTCTGCATGAAAGACTGTCCAAAATGTAAAGAAATACTGCGCAGTAGATATCTCTGCCTCTCTAACACTGAAGTCGTAAAGGTACACTATGTAACTTTTCTGGAGGAGGGTGTGCCATCTTCATGTCTTCATGTTCACAGTATGTTTTGTAATGTATCCATCGTATTCAATTACAGGCATTTTTAATTGCTCAAAAAATCCATTAAAAATATGTATTCCTGTGACCAGTGTCACCTCACTACAGATCTCACCTGTTCTGACACTGTGGAATTTTCCAGTCATAGCAATAAAACCCACATGGAATCAAGTAAGTGGGAGACTCTCCCAGAAAAGTTACATAGTGTACCTTCAAATATGTTATTGACATGTTTTATTTTAAGTGTATTTGATGTCTTGCTTTTGCTCCCTATATAACAGTTGAGCATTTAGGATATTGATTGATGTCTGGCTGCACACTTGTATTTCTTGGACACTTTATACCTTCCAAACTCAGCTTCTCATATGGATCTGCTGGCCTTTCTCATCAGCGCCATTGATATTTTACAAGCTTATTTTAACTTTGAAACCTGTCCTTAAAAGTCCCCATTCCTATGTCCAGGAAGTATAGATAGGTTTTATGGACAGAAGACACAGATATAATAATCATAATCATATGATGTATCATAAAGCTGTATTCACCATATATCCAGTCATAGGGATCCAGCCATAGCCATATAGCAGGATGCCCTTTGTAGCAGTCCTAAGAGGACTGCATCAGGAGGTGCATCCAGCCTAATCATACAAACCAAAAAAAAACCTGAAAGGAAAACCAAAGTATCACATAATACAAGACATTTACAATTACGTAATGAAAAAATGCATTTACTCATAATTCACTACTGTGTAAATGTGTAAATTATAGTTTGCAAATATATTTTGCTAATTTGCTTGAAGTAAAGCGCTAATTTTGAAAACTGTATTGCATTTTTACTCTGCATTGCCAGTGTTAATGGAATGGAATTGTGTCAAGTAAAAAAAGCTTCCTGAATCACTACACCACACAGTGCAGCCTTTTCGTGTGTATTGAAAATACTGGTGTGTCAAAGTCTGATCTCGTCAGAAGCTGGACCGGGCCTTTTCAGTATTTGAATGAAAGACTACTGGGATTACTAGGTACCACAGTTGGGTGCTAGTGGTAAAAAACTGTTGTTGTGTCCTTAGGCAGGACAATTCACCCACATTAACTAGTATAAATATGAATGTAAAGCAATGTAAATCTCTTTGGGTATCTTGAAAGGAGCAATATAAATCCACTAATTAATTCAATTAATCAATTAATTAATTAATTAATTAACTGAATTAATCATTTTCTCGTGAGTAAACATTCACCATTGTTTCACATCTCCCATTTGAAGCAGTAGTCTCCTCCTAATCTCTCCTCTAGGCTGGGCACATGCAGTTACTTGTGGCAAGATTTACAGGCTGCAGACTCTCCTTAGCCCACTTCCTCTCTCCTCTGTGCCCGCTGTCCTTGCCAACAGAAGTGCACTGTAGCGGATAGATATTGGCATGACCGTTGATGGCTGATGCCACTTTCACTCTCCTTTTTATGTTTCAGCTCAAGGCCAAATCTGAAACACATTTTGGAGCTTTGCAATTTATTCATCAATCGCTCGGAAATGCAATCACTCTTTCCAATATATATGTTCATTTCTTAAGTGGAATATATTTGGCTGTCTCCTTTGTCTCTCCACGTCTGTCCCCACTCATCTGTTAAATGGACTCTAGTTGGGAAATGGGCCAAAGCCATCCAGGCACTTATGGCTGGGTGGACAAAATAAATTGCCATTATATTTATCATGGCTGCCTGGTTGCACTAAAAATTAAATAGAATCTGTGCATTTTGGTTTTGGTTCACGCAAATACAAAAAATATAAATCTCACCAACAAAGATGGCGCCAGTGTGTGTGGCTGGCTCTTTCTCTCTCTAAACTTTTATTGTGTTTCTGCTGTTTTGGTCACCTCTGACATGGCAAATTTCAGACTGATAACAAAGCTTCCTTTCATAAAAAAAAAAAAAAAAAAAAGAGAGAGAGAGAGAGAAATGGTATACCTTTAATTTTCAGATTTTCTAGATGGGTATGACATTCTTGTTTCAGTCTGGTTTTAAATCCAGACTTAGCTCTGAGACAGCTCTGCTGAGGATTTTTAATTGCATCGTCTTTGCTATGGACACAGTGTGATATTGGTCCTGCTAGATTTAATCTCTGCCTTTGACACAGTGGGCGACCAGATCCTCTTGTCCTAATTACAGCATTATGTCAGGATACGGAGGATGTGCATTGGAATGGCTGAAGTCCTACCTCACAGATAGACATTTTTGTGTCTTTGTTGGGTCTGCTGAGTCCTCTGCAGCCCTTCTCACATGTGGAGTGCCCCAGGTTCCATTTTTGGGCCTCTTCTTTTCTCCTCCAAACTGATATGCCACAAAAGGGAGAAAATACATACAGTGCCAAACAAATACTAGAGTGTGTTGAGTAAATAAAACATTGGATGTCTTCAAGGCTTTTGTTTTTACATAACAAAAAACTGAAGTCATGGTGTTTGAGCTTAGTGAGACCCAGGGCCAATGGTGATTTCGGTGCTCTGACACAATATGCAAAACCTATAGTGTCCAATCTAGATTTGAGACTGGATAATGATTTAAAACTTGATGCTCAGATTAGCACAGTTGTTAAAAGTTTTTTTTTTTTTTTCAAATTCATCAGCTGGCTAAAGTTAAACCTGTCCTTTCACTAATCGCCTAGATTATTGTAATGCACTTTATGCTGGGTTAAACCAAACATCCCTTGCACGGCTACAACTTGTCCAGAATACGACTGTCCACCTCTAGATTACCACAAAGAGACGAGACCACATTATGCTCATTTTAATGTCTTTGCACTGACTCCCTGTCTCTTATCAAATTGATTTTAAAATTAAAATTTGTTTTTAAATGCCTCCATGGCCTTGCCTCACACTGTCTGTCTGACCTGCTTCACCCCTATGCCCCTGCACGTTCACTCGGGTAAGCAGATCACTCCTCGCTAGTGGTCCCAAAATCAATGAGAAAACTTAGAGGGGATCGTTCTTTTGCTGTCGCGGGTCCAAAACTGTGGAATGCACTGCCCCTGCACCTTAGTCACCTAGAGTCACTTTCAGTTTTTAAATCACCTCCTAAAACTCACTGATCTTTTGAGCATTTTGCTGTGATTAATGTTGACTTTTATAATGTACAGTGTGTTTTAATGTGTCTGTATTCTTGCAATTTGCGTCTGTTTTTATTGTCTTTATACTTATTGTTGTGTGCTGCACTTAGGTCAATTGTGGTGTTTTTCAAGTGCATTAGAAATAAAAGTGGATTGAAACACTGGCAAAATCAATTACTTTACGATTTAGTCCAATATAAATAATGTTTGGAAGAAAGTACAAGTAAGGTGGTTAGTAGATCAGAGGATCTCTATAGATCTGTAGATTAAACAAGGATTAGAATAGCTTGGACATAGTGAGCACTTGTAATCTTCTGACAGAGTGCATGAGAGCAGATGGTGCATGAAAAAACACTCATTTTCAGAAGAGGGTGGCTGTCGTCTTTCAGTTAGCCCGGTTTATACCTGTGGCTGACTTTTTGTGATTTTTTAAATAAATAAATCCCTTGTGCATTACTAGCTCCATAGAATATTGTAATAATTGATCCCATTTGTTATTACACCATATAGATTTTCATTTCTACCACAGAGTCTGCTTACTAGCGACCTGGTGAGGTGTAATTTTATGCATTTTTCTGTATGGTCCTATGTATGATGTGCAGTGACCCACTAACAGCATTAGTTCTGGGTCTATATTCTAAAATGGCTCCTCGGGGAAATCCTGCGTTGCCCGTAATATCTGAACGTGAGATTCCCAGACAGGCAGCGTCTCCCCCTCACTCACTCCACTCAGCACTTTGAGTCTTCTCCATCCTGCTTCGTGTTGACTGGCTGTTGTAGCGATCACAATCTGCTCCCGATAGCAGCGGCTCGAGCGCGCATCGTGTGGGCGGGACTTTTACGCAGGAGGAGAGAGCTTCGCCAAACGCAGCGAGCTTGACACGGCATCGAAGAAGAAGAAGCAACTGAACGGAGGAGGATGCGGAGAGAAAAGCATATTCCTAAGCATCAAAGCGATCAGGAGACATGATATCTGCTGGATAGAACAGCTGACATGGCGCCTGGGAACTGGAGGATGCAAAAGGAGGAAGCATGCTGCAGCAGGGGTAATTTTTAAAACGTGTTTGTTTGCTTTGCGAATGTGGTCCACCCTCTTACAGTCCGAAGGGAACGGTTTGCATGATAGAAGTAACTGTGCAATGCATTTAGCAAATTCAATTCAAACACAAATTTGCTATGTTGTATTATATTATATTACAAGCCACGGGGCATTGGGCCAAATGTCTAACCTATCCCTCAGTCCTTTTATATTCCCAACCATTATGCATGGTTTTAATTTCAAAATGTGAACAATTATGCTCCTTGTTGCAAAGTTTACCTCATGCACTTATAGCTGTGTATCATCTAATTTGTATGCCTTACTTAACTTGAACTCTTGTGTGCCCCCTCTTGTTCCAATCTAGGGATGCAGTATTGTGATGATGCTTATGAGCGACAGAAGTGTAGCTAATGAAGAGCCATGGCTACTACAACCACCTCTACCAACAATACAACAGGAGCAGCAGTGCCAGAGATACTTCCCCCACGTGATGAGGGGAAACAACCTGATCCTCCCCACGTCCTTGAGCATATGTCAGGCTCGAAGCTGGTCTGTAAGCCTGCCATGTCGACCGGAGCTATCCCAGGGGAGAGCGGATGCAACGTGCCCCGCAGTTGTAACCACGTCCGGTGTCATTCACTTACAAGGACGAGGAAGTCTACGGCAGGAGGAGCTGAGGATAAAGTAAGAGTTTGTTGTGATGAGGAGCTTGAGACTTCATTCACTTATGTTGATGAGAATGTGAATTTGCGAGTGACCAGTCCAGAGACAAGTTGTAAAAGCACACATAGGACAACACGTAATGGCGAACCATGCTCAGAAACACTACCAGACTTCTCTTTTATGTCTGAGGATGATTTGTCATTTGGCGACAGCTCTGGGACTTCCATAGACTACGGTTTTATAAGCGCGGTTACCTTTTTAGTGACTGGCATCTCTCTGGTGATCATATCCTATGTAGTTCCACGGAATGTTGAGGTAGATCGGGACACTGTATCAGCCAGGGAGATGGAGAGGTTGGAGATGGAGAGTGCGCGGATAGGAGCCCACCTGGATCGTTGTGTGATAGCTGGGCTGTGTCTGCTGACTCTGGGGGGAGTGGTGCTATCCACACTGCTCATGATCTCCATGTGGAAAGGGGAGATGTACAGGAGGAAAGTCATAGCGTACTCCAAACGTACAGCCAAAATTTATGGATCCATCAGCCTCAAGACTAGATCCAGTCCTAGTCACTCATCTGTGCAAGTGTCAATAGATGAATTGGATGAAACTATAGCCTGAAAACTATGCAGCATTTTGTTGTAAAAGAAGAAGAAGAAGAAGAAGAAGAAGAAGAAGAAGAAGAAGAAGAAAAAGAAGAACTATCACTGCATCTTCAACCTAATTCTAGGCTTCTCACTCATTACACATCATGCCATAGCAACTTCATTATGTAAAGTAACAATAAAAGGGATATGCCAGTCCATAGAGCTGCTGCTGCACTGTACAAAGTTCTGATGAGCTATCGGAAATATTTCAAAATAATATATTCAAATGCTTCATTTATTTATTCAATTATGTAGCAAAGGTCACAAAGGGGTCAACCAACAACCACTTATTTTAGTGTGTATCTTGAGCCTTCTTCTTTGTCCATGTCATATTTTGCAACATTTTTACACACACAATTTATTTTTGCACATTCATACATCAATTCAAGGCATATGATTTAAAACCTTTGCAGGGTACTGGTCAAAAGCGGCATCCCAGTGTCACACACAGTGCTATACAAGATGCTGTCTCTTGGAGTCTCCATTATTAAGACTATTCATTTTTAATGGGGAATGTTTCCGACAGTAGATTTGCCCACAGATGGACACGTTGCTGGAAGTGTGTCCCTCTGGAGATGGGAGTGTGTTGTGTCCACTGTGGTAAGAGTGCAGGGAGGTGAAACTCGCTGGTCCACGTGGTAATATCCAGTGACAGTCCTGTTCTGGTGCAGTGCTGAGGTAAGCCATAAGTCTCAGATAGTAGGACCATATTATACTGCATTCTGCATTGCTGACACAAGCAAACTACTTTACCCTACTTTTTCTGTTACTTTCTTTGTGTTGAATCTTTGTATTCATCACTACCAGCAAGCTACATTATTATACCAAATTGTGTTCTATAGACCTGTGCAGAGTTTATAAAGCTCCAAGTGATTGGTTACCAAATGTCTTGCTACAGTTCATGAAGTAAGTAATGATTACAGAAGGAAAAACAACAGCTTCAGTTGTTCACACATTGTGGTTGGAGTGGCTAATCATACACCACAACCTGGTGATACATTTTGTTTTCTTTGCTAGAGTAACAAAACTTTGATTTTATTGCATAAAAAATGACAATACCAGTGAAATGATTGAACACAACTGCCTATTCGGCAGTTTAATCCCTTGTTCTTGTTATTCTTGCTTATGTGGGAGGCACATACTGCTGTTTCAGACAATCACGGTTCAAAGAAAAGGGAAATAAGGCAGAACTCTTGTGTTTTGCCATAGTTTTCACACCAGATGCCTTTTCTGATGCAATCACTGGTTTGTGATTATCCTGTAACTGAAACAGACCTTTGGTTTTCTTCATTGTTAGTCAGTTGCTGTCTTGAAGGCTTTTAGTCAAGCTGGTCAACTATGTACCATAATGGGCTTTATTTGCATAATCAACATGGAAAATCAGTGACTTTCCAAATAACACACTCACATATAAGTGGCTTACAGGCTTATTATATATAATCTGTGACATTTTCTTTCCCACCTGCAAATTGAAAAACACCTCATTTCACATGAAAAAGCTGCCCCACTTTTCACACCTGATTTCACTAATCTCACACAATTTGTTTTTTTTCCAAACCAAAATGATGAAAATGTCAAATCCAAAAATTTCCAACTAATATAACCTGCCTTTTTGTAAAATAGTTCTGGGGGCAATTATATGAAATCTCTAAATGATGTCTTATGCAGAGAAACAATAAAGGACTATTTGATTTGCAGTGTACTGTCATAAATGATGTATGTACAACTTCATGCCCCCATTATCATAAACACAAGAACATTTGTGCTTGACAAGTGCTAATGATTCTTAGGCAGTGTCATCCTTAGGGCCATTACTGTTCCCTTCATGTTTTCAACCATGTTTCTGAGGCGTATATTCAAACTACATGAGTCAGCCTGCATCAATGAGATGCAAAAGCTGATTACTGCACAGTAAACAGTTCCAGGCAAATGCTGTGTCTTTCATTCACCTATTCACTATTTCTGTTTACCTCTATTCTTCTAAGTAGCAGTGATTGCAAATATGTGACACTTGGCCTAAAATTGTGGACAGGATTTCCAGGCAAAATTCCAGTCTGTAATTTAATGAAATATTCACTTGCGTATGTGTACATATCATCATGACTATGGGCCAGTTTTTCTCCTATGCTGGTTCAATAAACTCTAATGCAAAAATGAAAGCACATTCTGCAGCCTTGAATCAGTATTAAGCCACATTTTATTTAGCTGTCTGTTCATTACTACTTTTTACCTGAACCAGTTTAGAGACCGATCTCTGCAGAAAGGAAAAACCACATCGGAGCTGCCGTTTTGGAGATGTCCTAACCCAATTGTTGGTATTTGACTTCCTACTTTTCTTTCTCCCTCATAAAGACAAAATGTTTTCTTGCTCCATCTACACAGTTACCATGATGGTTATTCACATTAGTGAGTTGTCATAAGGTTACACCGCAGTCAAGTGCTCCAAGGTCAGTAATGGATTTTTGCTTGTCCAGACTGACAACTTTGTTCCTGAAAATCAAGTGGTGCATTTCACACTGCTATAAAACACTAAACAAATACATTTCAGGGAACACACAGGTAATAAAAATTAATGATCCAAATGAGGAAATATTGTCCTCATCTCTTTGGTGAAGCTGTAAATCCACATCTTCTATTACATGGCTATAATTCTTTCATTTAGTGAGCTTTTGTTGGCCGTAGAAACAACAGTATGAGCCCAGGAGCAGGATGTGTTTCTGCCTGTTTCCTGTTAATATTCTTCTGTAAAAAGAAAATTAGCAATATTGAATTTACTGTTGGGCTGTTAAACTGAGTTCCAGTGGGATTAGGTGCAAAACAGGAATCAATGTAACTTCTTATATTTTTCATTTAAAAAACAGGATTATTTTCTCATGCATCATTCTGAACCAAAGCTCTTTTCCAAAGTGTGAGTCATCAGGCAAGACAAATTATGCTTTTTTGAGGTATTTGGTATTAAAGTATAACACATATAAATCTTTTAACTCCAGTATTGGTCTAACACTGCTCAATAATAGAAACAGGTCCATGGATATCCAGTTGTAAACTACAGAACTTCTTTGTAGTGGTATTTTACTTAGTATAGTTTCCAACATGTATTTTTATTATTGAAAAATTACTGCGAGACATTTTTAAACCCTAAATGTATGACCCAGAGTCTAATTTTTTTTACTGCTCAGTACAGAGGTGTGGGCGGGGATAGGGGGTAGGTGAAAACAGGCATTTTCCAAGCACTCAAGCCTAAAATGCAGAACAATACATGATTACTCAAACATGCATGTGAAGTGAATGATGAGGGGAGTGCATTTTAATGTTTCCCTTTTAAATATTTTATGGGTATATTTCATAAATAATAATAAAAAAAACTGATCTGTCAGCATTTTGTTTTTTCAGGTTCTTTTTAAAGATGAGTTATCACTGACGACTGCTGTAAACCTTTCCATAATAACTGATACTCGGAGGTTGCCAGCACGGCAAAGTGAAGCCCTTAGGAGCCTACTAACAATATGTTCCTCATCTGCTTTATGCTATCTGCAGTATCACCGTAACCCTCCTTCAACACCTCATCGTCCTCTCCCCTTCTTCTCATCTTGTCTGGCACCATTTCTCTGCATCATCTTGCCATCCCGGCAACACATTCAATGCTGGTTTAATCTCAGGATTTGCACAAAAACAGTTGGCTCTGAGTACATTTCCTGGGGCTTCGTGCATATAAGCTGTTTATCCTGGGGTGGTATATAGCAATGTCTAAATCAGCCTTATTGATATTTGCTTAGCTCCTCTGTAAGCCAATCCCTTCAGGTTTAAGCATGGAGCAGATGAGCTGCTGCCATGGTCTCCTTTCCCACAGGTGTTATTTATTACCTCCCTCAAAGGCAAATGCAAAACATTACAGATTTTCAAAAGCAATGTTTTCACCTCCACATGTTATTAAAATGCATAAACGTGGGATAACTGTTAGCTTATGATAAAATGGTTGGATCTTACCATATGTTTAGAGTGTGGGTTGTTGGTATCAGACTTATGTCTGGTTATTTGTGTGTTTAGCAGTGAAAGTTCAGCATGAACTCATCAGAAGAAAGAGCAGCACTTGACGATGGTTTTGAAAATTGAATTTTTGGGATACAGTGAGCTGATTCACCTCAAAGGGATATTTTTAGACATGAACCCCAATTTGCTTAAGATGTACTTAGCGAAGCTATTTTGCATTTCAGAATATATTCAGAAGATTATGAAAACTGTACTTTCCTCACTTTACTTTCTTGTTTTTACATCAGCCACTCCTTTATAGTGAAATGAACAGATTGGTTTAGAAATATGGCGTGACAAACTGAATGCAAAGCCATGCAGAAATAACATAATAGTATTGTTTGACAGTGAAGCAAGAGGATTAACTTATTGCACATAAACTGAACAGTTCATGGTTCTATGCCTGACAACGTGCCTGATTGTTGTGTCCTTGGGAAAGACATTTAACAAATACTGTCTGTATCCATCAATTTTAAAAGCTGATTAATCACAAGTTATTAGATGAAAGCCCTATCCCATTGTACTGTGTTGTCCTGTCCATGTACTTGCACAAGTTATATACACTTACTATTCTGCAGTTTTTTGTTTTTTTTTGAGGCTATGTGGTTAGATTTTCTTTGGAGAAAAAAGTCTGCTGCTATGTCAAATCAATTAACATGTCTTGGCTTATATGTGTTTTGCATGGCTGCCACTATAATGTTCTTCACATAGACTTTGTCACTCACACACACGTCAAAAATCACAGATGCCTCTGAAGCCACTGGAGCAACCCGACTGTTGAACTTGGCAACAAAAAATCACTTTGCTGGCCACCGTGGCACATGAGGAAATGAGGTGATTGCATGGATCAGTCTTACAGACCACCACTTATCTCATTTTAAATGGTCTGTTTATAGCGACAGGGCTATGGCCTTGTCAACGATCATATTTTCATTGAGCAGCTAATGCAACACGCCACGCAGAGAACAAATGACTCCCTTACATCACCATTTGATCATCTTGAAGTTGAGCTTTCCCTGGCTGTCAGAGCGCTGTGTGCTGTAAATTACATGTGCTCCATTGATTCAACTGGTATCGAATGGCTAACGCAGTTATTCGTCATGCAAGGCTTCCCACCATATGCTTGTTTCTCTAATTATGCATTTACAGTAAATTACAGTAAACAACGATTAATTAATCGTCTAGTTTACAAAGAAATCAGCAGGCCAAGGCAACGAAGCTATTGCTAGTTCAGCTTGAGGAGGATCTACTGCTGTTTGAAGATGCATACTCTGCAGTGCTAAGTTCACAGGAGAAGCAAGGACGTAGACTATAGTATAGTATTATTGTATGTGCTGTGACTTTAACACTACAACAGTATGTCTTTTTGCAAGCATTTTTCCAACACATGGAACTCATTCATTTATATCCTTCTGTATCAGACCTGCATGTCTAATGTAAATTAGCATGAAGTAGTACTCATACTGAACAATCAGCTCTGTTTAGATATAGTGGCTTGCAATAGACAGTGTATAGACCTCTGTGAAACCTCTATAAGGAGCTGCTGTTCTGATTGTGCACTGCATTTTACTTGCCTACAGTGTTGTGTTTCAGCCCAGCGTCCCTCCATAGTGAGGGCAACTCACTGGAGTCAGTTAGCAGGATGTGGACAGAGGCTAACAGCCAGAGCACATCACATTCACACATGTAGAATCACACACTAAGCACTGTTCAAACACAAAGATAAGATCCTTTTCACTGATTTGTGTTATGAAGAGATCAGCTGGAATCAGAGCAGCAGAGACCCTAGAAAAGTATTCAAGACACAGGAAAGGAACACACAAACAAGGGCTGTGAAAGGATTTCATTTGCTGTTATCATTAGTTTAGTGGATAAAACAGTTAATCATTATTTGTGAGGACTAACATGGATTTGTTTTTTTTTTGCCAAAACCGAGATCCAATATTTGACCACAATTGTAGCTGATAACCAATAATTGTTTGATACACTGTAACCTATGAGAATGCCCTCTAAATGAAGTGTAATTGTAGAAAAGCTTACACATGAACTTTTAAAACGAACTTTCCATAATAAAAAAAAAACACACATTTAAAATAAACAAATTGTTGTACTTTTTAATGAAGACTGTATATATGTACAAATATACAGCCATGTATCATATATTTACACCAATCTATTGTTCATGTCATTGTAATTTCTCTTACATTTTTATTGTGTACCATTTAATAGAAGAGAGGTTGAATATTTAGGATTTTGTGAAAAATTCAAGCAGCAGCAACTATATATTTTCTAACATCATCAATGAAATAATGGCTGTGTCCACTGCAACTGACTATTAGTGCATCCATATTACAAGAGCCAAAACTTTAATATCTAGCCATTTATGATATTGCCTGTTGATCATGACAAAGCAATACAAATGTTTTGGGAAGAAAATTACAGTAGGCCTCTTAGTGTATAGTTTTCCAAATATCACATGCCATGTATAGTAAATACATTTACTAATTATCCTTTTTTGGTTTATAAAACCGTATACCATATACAACAATTTAATGGCTACTCTAATGTGGCTCTCAAAATGTTCATTTACAAAGGGCCACCTGAAGATGGCAGCACTAGATCTCTGAATTCACCCTGGATGCAGAGCCCTGAGGACTCCTGTTCTCTCAGTTCTCAGTTGGATGCTCCTGGTCTGGGAATGTGAAATCCTTGGATGACACCAGTGAACCCTGTAAATGGTTGTGGTTGTTTGATGATCCACACCTTTGAAAAGCAAAGATTTCGTGCATGCCATTGTGGAGAGTCTTGCTAATGCTAAATGTTTTTTCTTGCAATCTGTTGGCTTTTGAACGTGTTTAAAAATTCAGGCACACAACTTCCTCTGGAGACTTCCCTGTTGAACTGTGGGCTTGTATTGTGCAACATCTGGCTCTGGATAACTATTGATCTTGGCTGAGGTCAGGACATGGGGCTAACGGGATGGGGTGTGGAGGGGGCTGTAGTGAGTTAAGTGCACACAGGTCTGTTTTAAGGACCTCCTGTTTGTCCCATTGAGTATTTACCGTCAAGTGGTGCTCTAACAGTCAAGGAGAGTGAACTGGGTCCCAGAGGAGTTCAGACAGCATGAATCTGAATAATTCATCTAGGCTCACACTCAAGTACTAGCAGTGATGAGAGGTTGTAAAGCAGTGAATTAAAAGAGTAAAGACGAAATAAGCCTAACCTTTTGGTAACAAATTTGGTTACAGTATGAGATTTAATCATCACTGGGATTGCTATTTGAAATTTGATTAAATATGCAGCAAATGGCATGATAAACGGAATATGTATTATTAGTTGCGCATACATTTTCACCTATATGTTTGGTAGAGAATTCTGCATGCTGCAAACTCTCTTTGAGTAATAATTTAACTTGTATAAAAATGAATTTTGTCCAATAATATTATTTATGTACGTTTGGGTCCTGGCACCACACACTGTTATGTAACTAAGATCCCATGATGATGACAAATGTATGGATCTAATGTCCTAACACAATAATACCTACAGCCTGATGGCCCTCCCCCTCGTTGCAGTGAAGGGGGCTCTTTGCGGGAAACTCTAGCGTACACTATCTCCTCACATCTCCAATTTCCCAGTGTGACAAATGCAGCGTGTGCTCATCATCCTAACCTTCAAATATGCGTTTTAATTCAATCTGTCCTCTTTCTCAAACTCTCCTTCACTGTTTTATATCCTTCTACCCTTCTTGTGCTCTGTGGACTAATTACAATCTGTGCCAATATGAATGGAATTGTTGCCATGTCTAATATATGTTAATAGCAGAAATATACACTCTGTAAAGCCTCTTTATTCAACCACAAGTCACTTAATTACTGTCTCTAACTGAGGTTGTAAAAGGGTAAAAAAAAATCCTGGTAAACTTAACTTTTTTAACATTCTGTAAGTTTTAAACTTTTACTTTAGTTTGGGAATTCGGGGAATTTTCAAAAATATATTATAGTAAAATAGCTTTTAAAATATCATGTTAGTCACTGACCATTTATGTCAGACACAATTAATAAAATAAGTGTTTTGAAGCAAGATTCTCCTGAAAGATTTGCACTGTGATGTGTCTAAAGAAGTGACTTAAACCCTAACAATCCTACTCTGCTTAAGGGTCAATGTCAACTTGGTTATATGGTGGTTTTCATGTTATGTTTAATTTCAAATCACAAAGCTATCATTACTTTTGTAAGTTAGGTTTGTGTGTGTGATTCCAAAGGAATTTTCATGTAACATCAGCACCTGAGACACAAATATTTCACAATGTGACATGCAGACATTTGATAAAACAAGCCCATCCACTTAAATACCACACTTGTTGACATGGATGGCTAAAACGTCTTCCTCATGAAACACTAGTGGTCACATTTGGCGATGACAACTTTTTTGAGACTGTGATAGAGAAAGCACAGATAATGTATTTGCATAACTACATGCTATATGATTCTCTACATCAGTCATTGCTGAGCAATAACCCTCAGAAGTGTTAATTCTTCATAATTACCTGTTGACTCTCATATATTCATGATATTTCCCAATTTTCCAACACTGAAAATTCCTGAAATGTTGCAATACTAACATTCATTTTTGCACCTGTTTTGCACCGCCCTGTATATTTATGTACATCATGCTCCACCTTACAGTGTTTCTGGAATAACAGGGCGGGTCTATAGTTCTAAATTACAAGTACACAAAGACTGTGTAATCACACCTGTACTGTAACATGTAGCACTGTTGATCTAAGACATTTGTTTGACATAGCTTTCATCCTTGGCTAATTGAAACTGTATCCTCCTTTTCCTCCTCAACAGTGTCAAACATGTGGGTCTGCTTAGGAAACAGCTGCTAGCCTGAGACTTAAAGAGGTAGTAAGAGGCAATACAAATCTTGTTTTATGGGAGAACTGGGTTGCATCCATAACAGGGCACACATGTGAGTTCTTTTAACCCAGCGACTGTTTTGTTTTCACAGGTGAAAAATTGAGTCATTCAATATTATGAGAAACCATATAGGCTATACAGCCAGTGTAAAGTTTCATATCTTTATAGAAATATTGTTTTATCAATAAAGGTCAACATAAAACACTGCAGCTATCACATACTGTTTTACATTCAGTAAACAATATGGCCGTTCTGTATTCGATTTTCATTGTTTTGTTTATTGCAGTTCTAGCCTGCTGGGAATGCAACAAAAGACAAATATTGAGCCACAAATGGTTCAGAAGATGGGAGCATGAGTTGCACAAAGTCAATGAAATGAAGAATCCTCTGCAACAAAATAAGGCTCTATACAATAACAGTCTAACTGCACAAAGATGGAGTTAAATATGGAGTTAAATATGTGTATCTTAAAAGACAAAAGGGGTGAATACGATTGTTGCAACAGAGCAAATGAAAGTGAATATGTAAACACTGCAAAACTACTTTTAGAATTAATGGCAACCCATTTGACTTGACCTTGATGATTCCTGGAACATCGGCCTAGTTGTCAGAAGTCAAAATAATCCTCCCCGAACAGACTCTGAAGGCCCACCTTTAAGACTTGCCCACTATGAGTCAGAGGTTGAGAAGGAGCCAGTTAAATTAGCTGACAACACCTGCACCTGTGCTTTATGACTTTGATCTGCACCCAGATTACACACCAAAAAGGTGTCGGCCACTGTATAAAAGTTGTGGGTACAAATAGAAAAGTAGATTTTATTTTGTTGTAGAGGCAACAGTGTGCTGGGGCCAATATGGATTAAAAGTTTCGATTCAGTGGCTCGACATTGGGCCGATACATTACGTCAGCCCTTAGCGCACTGTGATTCATTTCTTGCAGCGTAATTGAAGCAGCCACAGATGATGTCATCTAAACACAGGACTTCCATTCAGAAGTTGTTTTGTTGCTGCTGTACACGATCAGCATGGACGACCCATCGGCATAACTCTAATAAATGGACTGGGAATGTCGGGCTGAGAGCGCACTTGGCCTGAGCTCAGGAGATTGGCAGGTGTTTAAGATTCACTGAATGCGCACTCCCCCTTTCTTCCTCCCACATATCAGTGTTCCTCGCCCCCTCAGAACGAGACTAAATGATGGACTACAAGACTTGGATAGCATTAGCGACAACACCAGTCATCTTAGAGCGACAAAGAGCAACCTTGGCCTTGTGAATAACAACCTATCAGGTCGTTTATTAACTCAGTCAAAAATACTTTTTTGACTGTAGCTGTGTCCAGCTCTTTTGGTTCCCCTGTCAGTTGGCCTTCCTCATCTCTGCAGAATACTATTTACAAAGTATTTTAAATACTTTGAAATGGTCCAAACTTATTCCTCACTTTCTTAATGCATTTTGAGCATCACAGTTATTCACCACAATGACTTTATGCATGCTTTTTAAAACTTTCTGAGGCCAGAGCAGCATTTTGGTGTCACACTGCTGCTAAAAACGTCCAGCAAGCTAACAGCACACCGCCTTTACTTTGTGGTTGGTGGCAGATCAAATGCTTTATATTAGATGTCGGACACTGCACTGGAGTTTTATTTTAACACTAATGCTTTTGCGATTTGTGATGTCACATTGCTCTTGCTCTTTTGAACAGTTGGTTAACATGAACAGTTAGATCCAGATCAAATTTTTTGAAAGAACTGAATCTGAAAAAAAAATATGAT
Organism: Periophthalmus modestus; assembly: GCA_019594935.1. Taxonomy (NCBI): domain Eukaryota; kingdom Metazoa; phylum Chordata; class Actinopteri; order Gobiiformes; family Gobiidae; genus Periophthalmus; species Periophthalmus modestus. Next base: position 13,975,772 of record JAIEZT010000124.1, on the reverse strand, counting down.
TGGCATCATAATAACAGTTTATTATTAATTTAGGGCAGGAGCCACATCTCAAAACATATTCAAAGCGGAGGGCCACGGACCGGTGATCAGTGCTTTATACACAGCTTTGACAGAGCTGCTGTGTATTAATAAGGCTTAAAACACATTCATTTTAGGTCTGTATCACAATGCAATGTGATGTTTGAGATTAAAGTGGTAGAAATAGTTTAATTTGCTGTTGAAAGTACTACTTATGATCAATTGGGCCGGTTCATGAGGAGGCCTGAGAGCCAATTAAAACTGGTCCGAGGGCCGTATTTGGCCCCCGGGCCGCAGTTTGCCCATGTCTGATGTAGGGGAACATTTTAAGATTTACATCATTTCAGTGGGTAAACTCACTCCCACTCTCACAGTGTCTTCTGTCATATAAATAAATAGTAAAGGAGTCTTTTAAATGGCTCTTTGAAGAGAAGGGACCCAAAAGAGCTGAAACTCCCATCACTATTTTAAGATAAATCTGAACTGGGACAAAACTAATTTAGCTTAACTACATGGACCACAATTGTGTACAGCCACTTTAAGGTTAAAGAATCATAATTCAAAGCTGAAGGGACAGAGGGGGGGGTGGGGGGGGGACGGGACAAATGTCTGTCTATGTCTGTCCTGCTGGAAAGTCCTGATGCCAAGGTTTGTCAGTGGGATAAAGAAGGTGTATCTGGTGGGTGGTGTGTTGTCGTGGGGCGGGGTGGTGGTGCTTGGGGAGAGGGAGGGCGGAATGACGTGATCCCCTTCATCCTGACCAATAAAAGAGAGTGGCCAGTGAGATCCGGATCCGTACGTGCCGTCAAATTCAATAAGGTAGTGCTTTAATGTTTTCTTTTAATCAACCAAATTGCATTACACACTGGCAGTTCTCCGGGCCGAGGAAGTCAGGACGGGAGCGCGCTGCAGGGAGAGTTACTGTAGGTTATACTGGAAGCACCTAAGGGGGGCATTCCCAAATATGAGCTAAACTTTTTTGGGGCGCATTTGCTAAACAAGGAGAACATCTCCGGTGCGGGGCCCTTTCTGATCCTTTCACCTACAATAAGAGAAGGCAGGGGCCAGCTTTTGCTCAGGGTCAGAGCAGGGACAGACAGAAGACGTCATCCCTGTAACGAATGCCAACACGACTCGGCGCTCAGGCCTTACTTTGAAGGCAGAGCACTCCCCGTCTCCTCAACTGTGATAGTGTCTTTTATCATCAGCAGTGCCCTCCGCCTTCTTCTCCTCATCTCCATCTCAATACACTCCTCACCCTCACTGACCTCCATGACTGACCCTGTTGTAAGTGTGCACATGTGTTCATAAATACATTTGCAACAGCAGATCACAATGTCATCATATTCACACTCAACAGTCCTGTTCATTTTAGTCAAAGTGTACAGCTTATTATTATTTAGGGATAATTCTATTAACGTTTTTCTCCTTTGGGTTATTAATTAATTAGAACTACCTTATCCATGGTTTAGTCTGATTCATATGTGGTTTCTTAGATGATGTTTAGCCCTAAATTAGGCCAGATATAGTCCGGGTTTAGATCCTATGGTATTCCTTAACAACACGTATGATTACCCTCTTTACATATCCAAGTCTGAAGGCCCACATGCCGCATGCAGCCAAATGCAGAATCTGTATATCTGTGTCATACGGTCGTACTCACTGACTGCTCAACCAGCCCACTGCCCTGTTCTAGCGTTGCTGGGATCTTAATGCTGATTCTTGGGACATCCCACTGGCTGCACCTTGGATGAGGCACTGCTGCTGTGGCTCGGGGATTACAGGCCTGAAGTGGACAAATGAAGCTTCACACAGAACCGTAATCCAGACAAGAGCGCTGACATTTAACATAATGATCAGTGTGAGTGGCCAAGGTTTACACACGGCAAAGGTTTCCTGGACACAATTAGACCATAGTCCTCGCAAAAGGCTAAAAGTGAATCACAATACACAATAGGCCGGTCTAATGATAAACCATGAGTGGAGTAACTGGAAGGAAAGCCTCACTCTGAGCTGTGATATTACAGTGGTTTTCTCCACAGAGATGACCGCAGTCAAGACCTACTGTTCACTGTGTAGTCTGGCATAGTCTGGAGAGTACTTCTCAACAGCAGTCCAGGAAACAGTCATTTACAGTATAGTATTAAGCGGGGGGTTCCCCATGTTTTCCAATGGTAAAACAGCACAATTGTCAAATTGAATCTCCCTCATTACTGAGCAATTTTTGTAAACATTGTTATGCAATAGTCCAGACATACTCACATTAATCTAGTGCTTTATGTAAAGTATTGCAATTATTTAAATAGTATCTGCAGTATATATACATTTCAAATATGGGAATACTGAAATAAACAAGCAGTTGAACTGAGGCTTTGTGGTGATTGTGGTTACCATGTAAAAATACACATACTGTAACCATATTAACTGTATGAGGTTTCAACCTGATTATATTAATTCATATAAATTTTTAATAACATTCCGACTGAAAAGAAACAGGCTTACAATATCATATTTAGGATAGATTCCAGCACATCCACACCCTGCATGTTCCTTTGCACCAAACACAGTTATTCTAAAGAAAACAACACAAACAGCGTAGCAGGGCTCTCTGAACTCAGAGCCCTCTGATGCTGCATGACTTCAGCTGCAAAGTCACTTTGCCTCAGTCTTCAGGAATCGGGTAACGGGATCAGGCTTCATGGGGTGACTTCAGCTGAGCTGGCAGACAGCCAGGTGAGCTGGACGCACAAATGGACATTGATTTTTCAATAAGGACCTGGAGCTGTCAGCCAACCAGGCAATGTTGATATCTTCTCTCACGGGGATGGCCTCCTCCACTGATGGTCTGACTGGCACCTGACGGCACCACCAACCACCATCAGCTGCTGCTTCACACCTCTGTGTCTAACCTAAGGCCCTAACACAGGAGCTAAGTCATATATTTTACTCTAACAACCCAAACCTTACAAATTCTACTCATTTTACCTTTTTATTTTTATTTTTTTACACTTTCAGGTTAATTTTTCAAGGAAAGAATCAGCAATTGTTGTAAGCATCTACTCTCATAGTGGTTCCATTTATTTGGTCAATGGCAAGCTTGTTTGGTCTTTGCTATCACAAACATAAACAGACATTGCCCTTTTTCTGAACCCTGTAGCCAGCTGGATGATTTGACACAGACAGACCATATGAGTGAAGCAAATGCCACAATCTAATCAAAACATTGTCTTGTGATCATAATGAAGACCCATACATATATGTTCTGTTCTTTTACTGTGAGGGAACACAAAAAGCATCAGCCAAAGTGGTCTTTAAATGTGACCCTGACTGCAGCTTGTTAGACTCATTTCCTGAAATTATTAGTGTTTTGACAGGAGTAAAGATTTTAATTAAATTTCCTTCAGTTTATAAGCTGAAATGTCTCACCAGGCACCTATAAATCCCTCTCACTGACATGTTCGTCCAGGTGAGCAATCCTTCGTTTAGGAAATGAGTGGCCTTGAAACAACAATCGCCCACTAATAAATGTCTCTTATGAATTCAAAAATGAGGTAGTAAAAGAATCACCTGCATGCAACGGGACTGTTTTGCCCTCTACCATCAATCAAATCACAGCTCCAACCGACCACTGGACAGATTTTAGTATTTCTTCAAGCTTTATTAGAAGTTCATTTGCCAAGATAAATGTAAGACATTACATCTTGTTCTGCCTGTGCATCCGTCTCCATAAATCCTCGGAAATGGGCAATTTGTGTACTTTACTCAGATGTGCCTCATAAGAAAACAGTTGTGTTGACAAGTTGGCAGTCTCAAAAATTGAATATAACTTTGCACATCCTTCATCGTTTCCGACATCCTTCAGAAAGACCTCAAATAAATCAACAAACTCAATTTCACAATGTCCTCCACATCATATTTTCACACCTCTTCCAAACAGAACGAGGTCCAAGCATCACTGCTGATCGATGGATGTGATGGATGCGTTATCCTCTGGGCTTAAGCATCCTTTTACCCAAAGTTGTGCTCATTCCTAATTCTACCCATCCCTGTCACACCCAAAGAGCACTTCAACATCTTGTCTGCTATTTTCATTTGTCATCTCCATGCATTGCACTAAAGCATTAACCACATAAGTACCTACAGCTGGTGGTAATACATCTAACCTCATAATGTAATCCATGGGTTTCAGAATGACAAAAAATTAGGGCTGTTGCCATAGTGATGAACATTTTAAAACAAAATATTATATCTTTTGAATTGGAGCGGATCCCAAAATGTTGCAAATAATCCTGTTATGTAGCTGAAACCCATGAATATACTTCTTTGAATAAATAAAGTGATTTATCCACAACTGACTCCATGACTCTGGTGTGTGCTGTCTCTGAGAGCTGGCACCACTCAGCCATTTTGCCTCAATTGTTTTCTCATTGGATGTTGAACACGTAGAGCTCTTCTGCATTTGTCACCAACAATTACCCAGGGCTTTTAACTTACTTCTACATAACCACCAGGCCACAACCGGCCCAAGAACACTCACTTCTCCAATTCCTGGTGATCCTCTTGCCATTGTCCCATCCTGGCAGTGGCCCCAGCAAACACACACACACTCGCACATTTAGTATTTATCTAATTAAATCACTCTTCTTATCTCTGTCTTGTTAATATCTGATATTCTTCCCATAAAAAAGACAACATAGCAGCACGTAAAACATTTTTCTCATTCTCCTCCTTCTTTCTTTCTTCTGTTCTTTTGGCACAAGTCTTAATCATGTTGGTCAAATTGGCTCTGCATTCCCGGGGCCAAAGCTGACACAATCAATTGGAAAAGGCACTGGTGATCAGACGAATCAAAGGAACTCGGAATTACAGCAAAGAGGATGTGTAGGGTTCGAAATACACTAAGGGTGTGCCATTGTTTCTTAACCACTGATCATTTTGGCAGTCTACTAGCTGTTCCTTTGCTAGAGCTGGCCCATTCTGGCAAAGTCCTTTACAAAGAGACATAGAGAGGATGCAGTGAAAATAAGAAGCATTTGTGTGGCTTAAGGGCTGTTGGAGGCTAGCTCTGGATTTGAAATGACGTGATGGCGTGTGGAGTAGACGTATCCAAGGGAGATACTCTCAAGATTGCTGTAAATGCATTTGATAAAGAGACTATGTAATTTTATATGAAGATGATAGGTTGGTTAGGTGCATTTTTACGCTGTTTTATTTCGAAAAAGGCGCAGTAATATTGAGATCTGTGGGAGTCCTGAGTAGCACTTGTTTCCATTGGCCTTGTATTCAAAAGACTGGCCAGACAGTCTTCAGAAAATGATACCAAATGACAGCACATTTTCCACGACTAAAACCTGTACTTAGTTTTCTTTGTGTCTCGATGTGCAGTGGATTTAAGTGGTCATTCGGAATTCAACAAATTTATATAACTCTTATAGTTTTGGGATTTTTGAGTGCCCACAATGCAATTCATCTGGCTTTTAGTACAGATGAACTTCCTGGGTGGTATGTTCAGGAACTATCCAGTAGAGTCATTAATAGATTGCATAATATCTGGCACTCATGGAAATAGGCTGGATTGTAAGCAATAAGTAAAAAAAAAAAAAAAAAATGCATGGAGTTGTTTTATATTTGTAGTGGATTTTTGGGGTGTCTGGCACAGGAATTTACCCACAATCCCAAAGGTTGGTGGTTTCATGCTATCTCTGAATAGTGCATAGTGTTGTTGTGTTCTTAGGCAAGACATGCCACACACCTTCATTTAACCCTCCAAACTCTTGGCTCTGAGTCACTGTCACTCCATGTGAGAGTTGGTTTAAGTATGTGTTGGTCCTGCAACCCACTGCTCATTGTCTAGGCTGTAGTGTATCCCTCCCGACCCGTAGCTGCTACCAAAGGCACAAGGCTCTTCATATCATCTTTAGCATCCTATGTCTAACTGAACTGAATTAAAAACGAACACACACACATAAGTCAGATCAAGTGAATGTCAGTCAGAAGGACAAAAGAGTCATAGACCTATTTAATATTGTTAAATGGATGTCTATTTCCTCTGCCCTTATGCCAGGATGGAGGCAGAGGACGCACACAGGTACAAAACTGGTCAATGTCACATGTACTGAAAAAAGATAGTACTTATATTCTTACCATACCATAAAGTATTTGCTATATTCCCACCATTAACTTGTTTCACCATTAAGTCAGGGAATCTTTAAAAAAAAAAAAATCTATATTTTAGGCAAACATGGCTTTGGAAGCTTTGACAAGACACAGGTGCCACCTTCACATACATTACTATAGGTGCACGAATCTTTTAATAAAGTCTGTTTATTTTGGCTAAGCAGATTCTTTACGTTTTCTCATGACTTTGTCTTAAGAATACAAACATTTGTTAATTACCCCCATAAAACATGCTAATTCTACCTTTGAAAGTGGCATATCTGGTCTGTTTCTTCTGAGGGACTGTGTAAATTGATACAGAGAGAGTGTAGTTTATTATCAATAATTATGGTGATGTGGTATTAAATTAGATTCCTACATCAGCGTGGCATGCAGTAGTAATGTATGGAGCACTTGTCAAGTGTACACCTACACTATGAAGCCAATATGAAAAACATCTGTTTCAACAACTCCCACTTCCCAGAGCTGTGCGTCTGAGTGGATTGTGGCACAGCGACCTTGACAGAGGGTTTGGACTCAGCAGCAACAGTGTGAGTCGCACCATTTAAATAATTGAATGTGGGTTTTTACTAACTATGCTAGAATTCTGGCTAGGGCATGGCAGTATGGCCTATGGTGACTTTTCTAACAATGGTAATGTCAATATGTGTGTGTTTGCTCTGTGCCAGAGTTCATGTTGTTGCTGGTGTTCAATATAGCTTGGGTGGGGTCCCTGATAGTCTCGTGAAATGGGTCATGCCGTGCTAAGCGTCCATTCCTGATGCGTGCAAAGCTTTTGGAAAGTGGTAACTGTTCATACCAATGACAGCACCAGTGCAGGGCCCTGTTGTCTTGTCTTTTTGGCCACCTTGTACCTTGCAACAGTGTAAAATCAAACCCTGAATAGAGCAGAGTAATGAGCACATAAGCAATGGTGACTAAGGCAAGGCAAGTTTGTTTGTATAGCACAATTGTACACAAAGTCAGACACAAAAGAAAGACATTAAAGTCACAATACAAACAAATCAAAACATAAATAATCACAAATAATCATCATAAAATTAGCGTTAAAAGAGAAGAGCGCAGATTAAAAACCTTTCAGTCATATGCACAGCTAAACAGAATTGTTTTGAGCCTGGATTTAAACGTTGTCAAAGTAGAGGACTGTCTGACATCTTCAGACTAAAGCGCTCCCGACAATAAACAAAAAAAGTCCAAAATTATCCAATTATCACAATCAACTGTACTCACCATAACATGCAGAAAAAGTTTTCTAATTGCTACAGAGACAAAAATTACTTTATGCAAAGTTATTTAAAATACACATAAACATTATTTCAGTCACGCTGATAAAAAATGTCAATCAAACTATAGCTTTATTATGCACAAGGTTGTTGGTTCAAAGCCATGGACCCCACCAGCAGTGGTGGAGTGGCAATTGGGAGACATAGGAGATTTCCTGGTCAGCCAGCAGCCTATGTGGGCCAGTGTCGGGCTTGTTTGTTGTTGTTTCTCCGCCCCTGCCCACCAGTATAATGAAAGTTACATATGCAATTATAGTTTTATGAATCACAGATGCAAAGTGTGACGTGATTAACACAGAGGTGATCCATTATTCTCTGAGAAACTATTTTTTCACTGACTTTTAACTGACACATGAGAAAATGGATCACATTATTATTCTCTGAGTAATTATAAATGTGAGAACTTATATTTTTTTCACACACACTTGCACAATTTGTTTGTGAAGTTGGTTTCTATGAAATGATTAATAAAGTTCTTATCTATCTATCTATCTATCTAATGGCATCTATATTATCCTATCTGTCTTTATCTAACTATGTGAGTATTTTTTGCTCTTTTCAGTTCAGTAAATTGAGTTGAATAATTTACTGTCAATATTATCATAGCAAAGTGTCATTTAAACCAAGTATGGTTTCTCGCCGACTCTCTCCTCAGTAGTTGGAATTAGATCAAATTTCTCAGTAATTGAATAGTTCTGATGCTCCAGTAGTCCACAGTGACTGGATGGGAACTTAGAAGCCAAGGTTGGGCCTATTTCAGAAAAAAAAAAAAAAAGAAAAGGGGGTTAAATTTGATAGAAATTTGATGAGGGGTGGAAATGAGACAATCATCATATTAAATTCATTGGGTAGCTGTTTTTAGTAGCTTTTTTGTTAAGTTTGTAATTGATAGTTTCTTTGTTTGATTGACATTGTTTTTTTATGCTGGGCAAGCTTTGTGTTATAAAAATGGATCTCTGCTCCTCTCATAATTTGATTTCATTTATTTCAATTTTTCTTTTTTATTACATGAAATTAAACAATGTAGGATGAGACGGATATTTTTGTACATAACCTATATTTAGTCTTAGTCTAGACTTTATAATAGCTGGTTGTCTTTAAGAGGCAGATTGAAGAAGAAAACATGAATTTTAAAGTTTACAAATGACTGTAAAAGTCTTTTGGTTTGTTTGATTTCAGTCTATTGCAAATGACTGACAGTGTTTCTAAATTCAGCTATGTTTCTTTCACTAAAATCCCTCTTATATTTACTATGTTCAGTTCAGTTATTAAAAACATAGGGCAGTTATCAACCACATCCATGCACAGGACACCAGGTTTCACAGTATTATCCAACACTTTAATGAGGATACTGTCTATATGGGTTTTGTCACTGAGTTCTAAGAAAGGCATTTCACTGTCTATGTGATCAATTGACAAAATTACATCCAAAATTATATGTTTAAACCTTCATTTAACAAAAAAAAGGTGTACTCTGGTGAGGGTAGGAACTATGGACCTATGGTCATGAGCTCTGGGTAATGACCGAAAGGACAAGATCGCGGATACAAGCGCCGAAATGAGCTTCCTCCGCAGGGTGGCTAGGGCGCACCCTTAGAGATAGGGTGAGGAGCTCAGTCACGCGGGAGGAGCTTGGAGTAGAGCCGCTGATCCTACACGTCGAGAGGAACCAGCTTAGATGGCTCGGGCGTCTGCTCAGGATGCCTCCTGAACGCCTCCCTAGGGAGGTGTTCCGGGCATGTCCCACCGGGAGGAGGCCCCGGGGAAGACCCAGGACATGCTGGAGGGACTATGTCTCTCGGCTGGCCTGGGAACGCCTTGGGGTCCCACCGGAGGAGTTAGAGGACGTGTCTGGGGTGAGGGAAGTCTGGGAGTCCCTGCTTAGAATGCTGCCCCCGCAACCCGGCCCCGGATAAGCGGAAGAAAATGGATAGATGGATGGATGGATGGATGGATGGTACTCTGGTATTTTAATTTGTCAAATAATAACTATTGTGTAAATTAGATGTGCTTTGAGCCTTGTTTACAGTATGGTTGCTAGGTAACAGTTACTGAATTACCTCTACTTAAGTCAGATCCTCTGTCCATCTCTGACCAGGAAGTAAACTTAGAAATGTGGCCAAAAATGTAGAAATAGGAAAAACTAGGGAAGATTGATTATAAAATATTGACTATAATTATGTTGAAAAGTGTAGTATAACCTGCCATATAAACCAAATTTTTTGAGCTTCTAATGAGTTGTTTTACTACAAGAGGAAGAGGATATGAACATGCATGCTTATGATAAGAGCTTTCATGTCATGTATAATCTATTTAATGTATAATTGCAATGTTCTGTGTGATTCTGTTCACTGTATGTTCTAATTATGTTTGCCTGTCATGACAATTGTGCTCAAGTATTTATTAAAAGTACATTAGTTATTATTACATGTTAAGTAAATATGTAATACTTCTATAATCATCTGTATATATTGTTAGTCAACCTGCTTTTGTAAGGTAACTATAAACACAGCTTTTAATTCATTTGAAAATTACTGTAATAAACAGAATAACAGTGAATTGCATGTCCTGATGAATGAATGTGGTTTAATGAGGCATGTTATAATCAAACAAAAGGTAAGATTTTCTTTGTGATTTTGTAAAATTCATCAACAAGTCAAGTCTCTCAAGAACAAATCAGATGTTTATTTTAAAGTACACATTGGGTTACATCTGCTGTGAGTCTTCCTGATTCTCACCTGTGTGGATGTTGGACCAGACAAGACAAGATGGAAAGATTTATTTTAACTTTCAAATACTAGAGTTACTCTTAAAATATTTTTAACTGACACGTGTCCCAGGTGTTTTTGATGCTGGTGCTGCAGCATTGAGGATTTTAGTTATTTATTTTATAATTACATGACAAATGACTCATTATTCCTCTTCATTCAGTTCAGTTTATTTTTGCAGAAGTTTCCTTTTAGGGCTAAACAGGATCATTGAACCAACAGAAAGTTAGAAAGTCAACAGTGAAGCAGACATTAGTCAATAACAGACAGGCAGATTAACCAAATTCATAGAAAACAAAACGGATAACTGTCCCAGAACATCCCCTGTCCTTAGACCCTCCTTCTCGACAAGGAAAAACTCAAAAGAATATGTGGGGGAAAAGCCTCGAAGAAACCTTGAAGAGAAGCACAGTGAAGGAGAGATCCACTCCCATGGATGGCAGGCTACAGATGTGTCCAGGACTAAGGCACACCCATGTGCAGATAATGTTCTCCACATTGTAAATAAGATTTTGTTCTTAACAATTTGCCTGGTAAAATAAAGGTAAAATTAATCAAAAAATATAGATGGATTCTTGAAATAACATAGGTTGAACTAAATTTCCCCATATCCATGGCACTTGTAACAATGAAATAATCATGCAAACAATATTATACAAGTTTACAAGCAAGAAAAAATATGCTAACAACATTTAAAGAGGGAGCATTATGCAAAATTGGCTTTTTGGAGCTTTCTGTCATGTTAGAACATTGTTCCCTAATCACAAACATGGGCACTATTCAAGCCCTCCTTACAGTTAGCAGTAAGATTCTGTCTAATGTTTAACCCACAAGCCTACATCATCCATGCCCCTGCACTGCAATTTTGCATAAGTATATAGTGCAGGGAGCAAGGGGAGTGTGGAAATAAGTGAAAATGTATTAAACATATTAATACATTGTTTTCAGCAAATATAGCATTTTCAGAACAATAAAAGGTAACATGGTGATCTAAGTATGTTAAGTCTTAGCAGTTAATACCCCATAGAAGTAAAGAGGACTGTAGACAGTCCAGAGACCATTTAGTCCAAGTCAGAGTCAGACTCGCTGTATGCTGGACATTCATCATGACCACATTTTTTTTTACCCTTAGAACTGGCCCTACCCTTTTTGGCCTGAGGACTGGAGGGTGGGGTGTGTTTGGAAGGTTGGCCCCCACAAAACCTCGTGATCCTCAACAATTCTTCATCGCTGTCTTCATTGTCCCAGCCTCACTTCTTCAGATTTGAGGTTCTCTGCACCACATGGATCTTTGTGTGCCGGAGCGTCACTCTCATCTCCATCGTGGCCAGGTTTTTTAGCTTGAGAACTGGAGGGTGGAGTGTTTTTGAAGGGTAGGCCCCCACAGAATCTCTTAGTCCTCAACAATTTTTCATTCTGGTCATCAGCATCCCAGTCGAGCTTCTGCAGATTTGGTCTCCTAGGCTCCACATGGCCTTTATGTGTTTCTGAGCTTCATCACTGGCCTGAGGACTGGAGGGTGGAGGGTTGATCCAAACAAAGCCTTTTGGTCCTCAGCAAATCGTCATTGTCATTCTCTTCCTCAGACTTGGATTTCTAGTATCCACATGGGCCTTTATACATACTGAAGTGTCATTGTCATGGGCCAAGGATTGAACCTGGGGGAACATCCTAACTTTATCAAAACCAAGGGAAGCAAGTTTATTTGGGAGAATATTTGAGTCTACTGTTTCCTAGCAGCATCAAGTCTACAGTAACACTAAAAGCTATGTGGCAATATTACATTATTGAAACTGCATTTTTATTTTTTTATTGTTTACACGTTTATCGAATACTTACTTGGTTTGGTGGAATAGTACCAGTGATAAATATGTATCCTAGGCTATGCTCGAATGTCCACACTATTTCCTACTTAGGGCACTATTTATGAGTCACGCCATTGTTAGTGGTGTTTGAATGTCTAGTTGTCCAGCGCTGGTCACTAGACTAGGTCAGTATAGACTACAATGTATTTAGAACCACAAAAAAGAAGGAAAAAAAAAAAAAAAAACACTTGATGGACAGTCTTTAACTGGACACAACACAGCTGAATAAAAGCAGATGGTTTATTACACTCTTAATATGTAAAGTCGCTAAAATTAGCTTGAGCTGTTAAAACATCAATAATTTCTACATCTCAGAAACAAAAAAATAAATAAATAAATAGATTTTGTTATTATTAGTCCACATTATTTGTGTGTCAGTAGATCATTATTTACCACAGAAATCAAGTTTTATTAGAGTTTAACTGACTTTTTTTCACCCAGACGCCTGAGTCACATGACCCTGAACTTTAAGCGTAAGAACGCTCTGTGAATGAGTGCACTTAACAGTCGGGGTAGAATGGGATGTTAAGATGGATATTTGGACAGAGCCATAATTTTACTCAAGTCAAGTGGCAGTCTGTGAAGAAAAGTTTAAAAACAGCAGTTTAAAAATAGTTTAGTTGTATTTATTTTCACTTGGTAAAAAATACAGAATAAGATACTTTATACAATAGAATATGACAGATGGTTACCAAAAACCCTCAGGGAGCTTAAAATGTGGTAACCTCCATACAAAGTGCATAAGGCTCCAATAAAACTGTGGAAAATTCATATTTGTAGCTTATGAGAGATGATAAAATACATCAATACAAACAGAGTTACACATCAAGTTTAATAGGAAAAGCCAGATGGAAAAGTGCAGTTATTCTGAAACAGACATTTTAAACACTGTGAAAGCTCAGCAAAGAAGGAGACAGGCTCTTCCATACTTTAGATCCTCTAGAACACTAAGCTGAAACAAATACTGATAACAGGATTGTGCTGGCAGTGAATGCCCTCAGGACAGCACAGACATTGATTTTTTTCTGTTATGTAACAATAATGGTAATGGTAATTAATTAAATGCCCTGTGTCAATAAATGTACCTGTGCATTCAAATTCATAGACAGTATTAAGATTCTATTTTCTGAGTTTTCGTCTTCCACTCCTCTCTTCTTATCTCATTCATCACTGGAGGTTTTAGCCTCTATAGAGCCTCCACAGTCAGCGTTTAGGTCACTCTAGGCCAGGGATCTCCAAGCTTTTACTTCCTTTGAGCTACCTTTACAAAGGCCATAGAACTATTAATTTTAGCAGTTGGAAGAAACTGAGTATATATAAGAGCCGTAGCAAGCCTTCGATGAGTACAGTTAGATGTCTTTAAAATATAAACCACCGTTCATTCATTAGTGCACAGTTAGGCATCAAAATGATACAATGGTAATAGGTATTTAAGATCATTTATTTTTTTATTCAGCACAATGTGTATAATACAGAAATCCCTTGGCAAGTTACTTGAAAGAGGGTGGAGAGCTACTGGTAGCTCCCGAGCTACAGGTTGGAGACCCCTGCCCTAGATTTAGCTGTAGCAATTAGACATGATACAGTATGACACGACACAGCTCTAAGTCTGAAATAAGTGCAAATCATTCTTGATTTACAATTAAATCAAGAAAAAAATGAGCGTGATGATGTCCATATGTGTCTGGTACAGACATAGTGCTGCATGACTGATGAATCAAACCAACATTGGACTGGTGGTCAGTGGTCCATACATTAAACTGAACTTTTGGTCAGAATGAAAAATGTAATCCAATAATGATCCATGGTGCTCTACAAGTGTCTATTGCACTGAAGTATGTCTGGTAAGCAATCAGTGTAAATCCCACATATCATTGCAGGAACATGAAGAATATCCCACTTAATTCAAATTGACAGAGGAGCAGCTCAGATATCAGACTTTTAGTGGTGCACATGAGCTCCCGAAGAGTCTATTATTTAGTGTAGCGAGGATTCTAAGTGTTTACTGTCTCCTTGTGAATAAACGTTAAGAGGTGCTTTATTTCAGCAGACGATGCATGGCTTGAGTCTGTGTTTGTAACAAGTGGATGGTGTTCAAGGACTGTGAAACTCATATACAAAACAAACAGCATACATCACTTTTACTCTAAAATTGCTTTGTTATCTTATTATAGACAAAAAGGTAGATATATCTTTTGAACAGAATGCATTTCTCTGGCAATAAAACTAAATGGCTGATATAAAGTTTAATTTAAATGACAGAATCCATCCAGCACCACTAGCCAATCAAATCAGTCAGTTCAAATCAAAGCTGATTCTGTCAAGTAGCTGGAAATTGGTTAAGAGCTGCCATTGCACATAATGATAACAAACTATTACCCAAATTAAAGGCTGTTTGGTCAGAGGCCTCTCTTAGAGTTGTGAAGTAAACCTGGGTCAGTGCTGCTGAAGGCAAAGTAAATAGCCCTCCACCACCAAACCACAGTGGCCCAATGTTCAGCTCAGCTATTTCTATGTCAAACCACAGCCCTTCCACTCATGTCTCCTTCATGTAATCTTTGTGTGCTGGGAAAATGTATTTCTCACTTGTGCAGCACAAGAGTTTACTCTCCAAACTTCAGTACACCACATTTACACAATGTCCATAGGAGTTATAGCTCATTTGAAACAGCAACATTATCTTATTGATAGTCCAAAATAGACTTGGGTTTCAGTATGACAAACACAAGCCAATGTCTAATTGTGTAACTTTTCTTTACACAGACAACCTGTCCAAACAGCCTGTCCCGACACACTTTCTTAAATATTTTGATTATTCTTACTTAGTTATTTTGTAAACACACACACAATGATTCAAATGAATAAGCCAAGCCAAGCATTTTAAAAATTTGTATAGCCCATTTAAGTTGCACCAAAGTACTTGATGACAGAAAAACACAAAGGATGACAATAAAACAAATAATGACCAGTTATAATACACAAATACATACTGTATCTTAAAGTTAAAAGGTATATTAAAAACAGGGTATAGGAAATAGCCATAGGGGGAAGAGGTACCAATGTAATTATATAAAGTTTTCATGGCGACAACACCAGATTCGATAGTAAAAGCACTGTGTTAGAACAATGAAATACAAAATGAGGGAGAAACAATAGAGCAACAAAACTATAAATGTGAGAAATTTAAATAGCATGAACTCAAGCTTAACCCACATTTACAAGAGGAAGCTGCTAAACCTAAGAATAAAAATAAAGCTTTGATTGTTATAAAACAAGGATTTGAAATTGTGTAGAACATGCAATGTTGTTTGAGTTGTTTGGATGTAATATTGTGAGAATATTGAAAGAATAAACTTGCCTGTGTATTATTACCAATCTAAAACCATCCAAAATGTCTGTCAATATCTGAACTCTTTACTGAGACTAAACATTCTTTTAATGAAACAAAAGATTTTATCAATGACTAAGATGGATGTCAGACTCTACATGGACTGCTTCAAAATATACAATTTGAACTTTGATTGTTTGATGTGAAAAAGGCAAGAGGCCAAATGGCTTGAACAATAAAAGGATGTGGATGAGACCCAAATGGACAATTGCACTATGAGAGTTTCAGCATGTGCTCAGTGTCTTCTTGACTGGATGCCACATACAGTCAGGTCAATACTGCCTCTTAATGGCACAACTGGATTCTTTGTGGTCAGTTCATTTGGAAAACTTCACAAAAGAACATTTTACTGGGATCACAGAACTATTGGATGTAAGCATGGCTCCTTCCTATATTATAAAGTGTTGATGGCAAATCAATAATCTGAAATTACATTTTAAACTGTACAGCCTGGGTGGAGTGCATAACTGAGCCATATATTTCTACTTTGGACATGGTTGCTCAAGATAAATGAATGCTCAATAACAATCAGTAGAAGAATGCAGCTGTATGAACAATGTGTCTCTTTTATAAACATTTTCATACATGTTTTTTTTCATCAGCTACACTCCAGGCCAATGTGTCAAAGTTTTAGTTAGACAGAACGTGTGTTGTGATTCATGAATTGATTCTAAGAAAACTAACTTCAGCATTCACAGTCCACATCTGGAAGTATAGCCTCAGTGATTCTTGAGTCCAAGTCTTAAGGAGCATCACCTGGTTTGACTCTGCTATTTGTTACATTAAAATACAACCCAGTCACTTAAAGCCTAATTCAATAGATAATTACATGGTTTCCTTCTACTGATTTGTCCACACATCCATTCATTTTCTTCCACTTTATCCAGGGTTGGGATATGGAGGCAGCGATCTGAGCAGGGAGGGTCCAGACTTCCCTTTCCACACACACTTCCTCCAGCTCCTCTGTTGGGACCCCATGATATTCTTGGCCTCCTGAAAGATATAGTCCCACCAGCCTTCCCGGGGCTTTCCGGAGCTTCCTCCTGGTGGGATGTACCCGGAACACCTCTCTAGGGAGGTGTCCATCAGGTATCCATAACTGGCCGCTCCATCCTTCCCTCACTTGTGAACAAGACTCCAAGATACTTGAACTCCTCCACTATTTTGACCATTCACAATTGATTTGTATCGAATTTATATTAGATAATATTATATTTAGTGAAATGTTATGTTAAACTATCATCATCTCCTTTACAGTAACAGTTTCTTCCATTGAGACCTCATTGAAATGACTCATGCGTCGGCCATGTTTTGCTTTGTGGGAGATTGTTGATCCCACAGTTTACCCACTGTGTACCCAAACATGTATGCTTTATGTTGTAAGGTGCTTCACATAAACAAACTGCACACGTTTTGGTGCATATTATTTTAGTACGCTCTCAAAGAAGTTTATTATGTTCATTTCAATTTCAAAGATTACATTGGTCATGGTTTCTGACATATTTTTCTTCATCAACCCCTGAAACTTGTTCAAGACAAACCCAAAGCCTTTCTCTCTCGCATAGTTTTGGACTTTAGAGAAGTGTGGAGGCCTCACTGTGACCAACATTCACTCATGTCATTCTGTCATTCTCCAGAAACCTGGGGCCTGATGCAGAAATCCAGCTTTAAACAGTCTTGATTCTATTCTCCATAGGAATATCAAAATGGCCAACAAACAGTGGAGGAGCGGGGATAAAGAAATGCAATTATGTCCTGAGGGCCTTGGGTTTTCATTTAATGATCTACATCCTGAGTTAATGCGGCTGATTTGATTTGTTGAAGACCGAAGTACAAATAAAGGCAACTCTATCCTTATTTGGAAAGAGATGATCAGTGTATGTGTATGATGCTGTATGAAGAGTTGGGCTCTTCGAACATTCAAGAAGATTGATGCAATAACACAATCAATGCAGATCTGATACATGGCTCCTTCCCATGATCCCAGTGCACTGCAGCAGCTCATCCTTACATATCAGTGTCTCACATGTGAGCCCTGGTTTGTCTTTCATGAAGAGACAGGAGTGATGAGAACAACCTGGCTGACCCTTTTCTCCATCTGAAAGTTCCCTGAGTCCCCTCTTGAAGATCACACAAAATGAAATGGGGCTGTTGAGCATACAAAAATTAGTGTCCGGCTTTTCATGTCCTTGTGTTTATAGCATTTTATTTGAGTTGGAAGTAAAAGTATTCACATGGTGTTCTGGACACTATAGCAGCAGTTATGGTTGTGTTTGAAGTGATGACTTCAGCACAAGTCAATATTTGAAACAAGCACGCCGCCCACAAATGGTCCACAAGATCATTGGTACAAAGATATCGGCTCTGTTCTCCCATAGAAAACCCCATCTTATTTTTATGACATTGTGGATTATGTAGCCACAATCAGATCTCACTTTAAATGTTGCATTGTTTTGCTTTTGTATGCCAGAAATATGACAGGCTGAAATAATGGGAAGTGAGAGCGCAAACTATGATTGAATATGAATTGGTTCTCATATTTGAAATCACTAAAAACGTTCATTAAAACATCTGTGGTGGGTCCAGGAGAAGGCATGCCCCCAGCTGGCACAGTTGAAGTCAATAAACAAAGCATATGGACCATCAGTCTCACAAGAAAAAAAAACAACAAAAAAAGCACCTAAACAAAGGAGATAAAATAAGATTTGCAGACCACACAAAGGAGATTCCCTGGTTATGCTGTCAAAGACCTGCTGGGGAAGACAGATAGTGAGATGTGCTGTGGTCTCCAAATGTGATGGAGCCAAAATATCCACATATTTTCCCTGTCACCCTATATTTCTGCTCCTGCAGACCAGCCAGCAGGCCATGAGTATGGGCTCCGCTCTTCCCAAGCCCTGTGTCTGCCCCTCAGACCACCACTTCCTACCACAGCACCGCCAACCACCCTCTTTCTCCACACACACACAGACACGCTGATGAGCAGCTCCTTTGGCCAGAACACTCTCGTAAAAGTCCAGGACAAAAGTGGTTCTCATAATCAGGAAAATCATGGCTCAGACACAGGTGCTAAAGGCAAATCGTAGTTCACAAGATGGATCAAAACATTTTGTGTAAGTGCACTGTGTCTGTGGTTTTGCTCAAAGTTTACCATTTTTGTCAATTTATTACAATCCATAAAACATATATCTTGTGTCTTGAAGCTAATTGTAAGAACGTTGACACAAAAAAGCCAAACAATTATTCTCAGGCAACTTAGTTTTGTTTTTTTAACCTATACTCTTTGAGAGGGAAAATAGCTCAATTTGGGCTGTAAGGAAACCAGACTGATTTCCTTCTTGGCTTGAAACACAGCCTCCACAACAAAACAAATTTGCATCAATGATTATTTTCCAAAAGGGGGAGGAAAATTCTTACAGGAACTTTCCGTGGGTATAAACTGTACAATTATTTACAAACAGTTACCACATAGGTAACTTTAGCCTTCTGATGAGTAAGCATCATGAGCTTACTCCAGAGCTTACACTGGGAGTCACTGCACTTGGCCTAATAGTAGCAGAAGCAATAGTAGTAATGGTGATTATGGAGCTGGACCTAAGTCTCGAATCTAATCAAAAAAATCTAATTGGGCCTTGCAGAATTTGATAGCATGTATACAGCTTCATCTTGTTTCTACCATAGTAGTTTACATCGGGTGTGTTAACAGTTATGAGCTGATACCTTATTAGCAACTTATAAAATATCTTCAACAATTTATAGTATACATCTGAAAAAGCCTTCTCACTTGATTTGTCCTCATTCACATGCTCACAAAGATGGGTATTAGAGTATTAGAATCTGTATTCATGTGCTTAAAAATGTAGAAGTACAAAGAGGAGTGTTGACTGAGACACACCAAGCTTTTTGCATCATAGTCAATGTAACCTGGTGGATCTATCAGTTTGACTTCTTGCTGCAGGTGTGGTTAGTGTGTGTGCTCAGGTGCGGATGTAGAGCAGCTGGGAACAGTCATAGCCTTCACCACTATTTAAGCTGCACAGTAATAAAATTACAGTAGCCTGCATTAGATCTGCATTGACTGAAACCATAACGCTACACTAGGAGCCTCTTGTGCATGTGTTCTCATATAAGAATGACATGTGATGAAATTGGACTATATGGTTTGGCCCTGCTAGGACTGAGGGAAAACCTGACAAGTTAAACCAAAAGTGTAAGCAGAGGAAATCAATAGGATTGTAATTAGGCTGGTCAACAGCATCTTTCAATGTCACAAAGGGTTCAAATGTGAACATTTACACTTTCTACAAATTGGAACAGAGTCAAGGCCTAGCATCAATGACAGCTCGATAACATCAAGTAGTTAAACAGAGAAAAGCATAATTCAACACTGAAGTTAGTATTGAAAGGTTCCCATAAGTAATGCATTTGAAGCCTTTGCTACTCTGGCAGGTATTCACTTAATTTGGCTTAAAATACAACCCATAAACCCAGTCCTTTTTATTTTGTTTTCTTTCTCTGTTGGCTTTCCTCACCCATAACTGAATGTTGTGTGCAAAAGTTCTTTTACAAACAAAAGTCATCCAATTAGCAATTGCTTTTAAAATCCCAACCTGGAAGCAATGGTAAAAATCACTTCCAAAACTTACACAGTTAAGGAAGTTGTATGAATGAGACATTTTGTTGGGAATGTATGCAAAAAACATACATGACCACCATCTATGCTTCTCAAGCTCCCTCACAAGAGGAGCTTGAGAAGCATAGACATACGCTACTCACAACTCTGTAACCGAGTGGCGATAATCATATAACTATTTATAGATAAACTTTAAATAAATGGGGTGGGTCAGTAATCAAAAAAAATAAAATTAGTATTTGTTTACATGGTATTAGTTTTGTTTTTTTCTTAAGTTAAAGATGAAAAACTAAAATAGTGCATAGTGCAAATTGACATTCATAGTACATAGTGGAATAGTAACAGCAGAGTCCACTATAACTACAAATTAACAACAGTCCAGGCAACATAATACATGGGAGAAGAAGGCGAAGTGAGGCTCTCCTGGCACAATGTTAATACAACTTAAAACTCCACAACCCCTCATCCAACAGTCCAACAGTCTATTTCCAATATCCTGCTAAAGGGAGCTTTGCAAAGACTATTACAAAGCATTTTACATGACCAATATCTATGAAAGGCCATAGATGAAAGAGGCCCATAGTATCCTAACATTCCCATACAGACAGAGGGGAAGTGATTTTAGCCTGCAGACCGCATTGCATGTTAGCAGTGCCTTTCACAACAAAGAAAATTTATGATTTTTCAACTTCCATGTTTTTCAATGGGAATGGTGTTGTAGGTGGTCAGCTGTCATAGCCAATGGTAAATTAACCTTGACCACCCACCACCCAGAGTTGACGGACAAAAAGCCACCATGAGAACAGGGTGCTGATACAGACTGACTAGGGGAAAATCCCCAACCAGCATTATTGTTAGTTTTATCTTATGCACTCAAATTTAACATTTCCTGTCAGTATAAGGAAACGCTTTCTCTCCATTACACCGCCTTACTTTTTGGGTAAGCTTTGACCTGGTCTGATGTAAAACAATGCATCATGACTGATTTTCATCTCTGGTCTTCAATAGCCCAACCACATTAATGGAACATTAAAGCCTGTGGAGTAAAACATGATGGGTCATTGGTTAATATTATTTAAATAACTCAAATGCTAGGAGCATAGTTAGTGTATCACACTTCCATGGCTTTTTCTAATATCCAACACTCTTTAGGGAATGGCTAGTATGGATCAAGTGGTTCTCAAACTTTTCACACCAAGTACCACCAGATCTAAACCAGGTCTAAACAATGAGTAAAGGACTTAGATGTAGAGAGTCTGATCATCAGAGAAGATTGATACTTTGAGATGCTGCTGAGTCAAAGCAACAGCGCAGAATGTGTGGAATCCAAGTGGCAGAAGTGAAGGTGTCTGCACATCAAAGCACAAGTACACAGGAATATGTTTCCTAGTCTTCCCAGTTGGAAGGAGGTTTGGCTCTGAGCCCAGGAGCTCCTCTGACTCATGTTGCAGTAATTAGAAATGTTTATCATTCCTCACTGGTGTAAGGTCAATACGTACAAAGATGAAGTCTCCTGCGGCGGTCTAATTAAGAATGTCATGGCCCGTTGGGATTCTAGAAATGTGTGATTTTTGATATATCTAACATTTGATCTCAGACTATTCTTGTTCATACTGTGCACTAATTTGTGGTTGTCATTTATATTCATCCAGGAAGTTGAAGCAGTAGCCACATCTGATATAGTGAAAAAGGTAGATCAGAGCTTTCCTACCAGAAGATACTATGACGAGGGGGAATTTGCGGTTTGGGATCCTGGCCTGGAAAGCATAACCATCTTTTGTGCCAGAGACTTGCCCTTCTCTGTTCTGCACACGTCCTACATAGTATAAGCAGCAGAGTTTGAAGACAGGATGTAGCCACAACATGTGCAGAGCCAAGACCTCTGCCATAACGCCTCAAACTGAAAAGATCAGGCAACACGCAAAACAGACAAAACAATCTACTGCATGAAGATATCAGAAATCTGGAGCCTCCAGGACAACACAGCTCCGAGATAATAGTTTTCATTCCAATGGGATTTATATTGTTTCAAACTTCCACATTCTCTCACATACACTCACTCACACACTTAGACAAACTGGAGCTGACACAGAGGCATGCCTGCACATTGTCTGCATGTTCAAGATCACACTTTTCATAACCGCAAAGTTCCCCCCTGTTTCTCTGTTTTGCACAATCCAGCATAATTTTGTTGCACTAAATAAATTGTTTCCCAGCATGAGTACATTTAGAAAAAGAACATATGTCATTCATGTAGTTAGAAAGGAAAATAAATGCAGAACAGCATTGTGCAATATAAGAAAAGTACATTCTTAATTCAACAAGTTTAGTATTACTCAAAAAGTGCTTTTCTGGATATACAACAATCAAGAACTTTTACACGAGGCATTTGGGGATCTGGCTCCAATTTCATACACAGAAACTGCACTTTTTAACGATTTGTTTTATCAACCCTATAATTCCAGCTATTCTTTTGCTCCAATGTGATTTTTTTTTTATATTCAAACATCCATTCTTGCACAATAAGCCTAATTTTCTTTGCAAATGCAGCCTCTATTCCCGGGTGGTTCGAAAGTCCTAAAAATACAAATTAAATCAATTTCATTCCTGGAGACTGACTGTAGGATGAAACCGCTTATAAGACAACAAAAATGTCTAGTATTTTTCAAACCGGATCAGAAGCACTGCAGGCTGCACATTTCAGAGCATGGTAATTTACAGCGAGTTTGTGGTGGCCAGTTCTACAGTGTATCCGATCTGCTGCGGGTTCACATGTGATGTCAGGTGTTATTTGAATGACCCGTCCTCTTTTGGGCCAACTCTGTACTCCTACTACATCTCTATTCCCAGAAAAGAAGTGGGAGTGGGTCGCGCCGTCCCTGCCTGTAGCCAAAACGCTATTTCACCACCACCAGCCTGGTTCACTGTAAAACGGGACAGAGTAGGATTTAGCACACGAAGCATCATCCATCTTTAGCAACTCCCGGCATCTCCCCCTAAACCAGACAGAGATGGATGAGCCTTCGAACCAGCCGGGGCGCTCCCTTTCCACTCACCCCCTAACCTTGGAAAAGTCCTAAGCATCATGGAGCAAAATCTGCCTCCCTCTTTGCCTTCCAGATGCGCAATTATCTGTTTCTTCCACGTTGCTTCTTCTAGTGTTCTGCATCGCCTTTCATCCAACACCACCGCCCCATCTCTACACCTTATTCATCATATTTGGAATTTTCATCTTCAAGGACTGTCAAGAGTATAGCTTAGAGGAGAAATTAGAAGAATTATTTGGCTTTTCCTTGTGAAGCCTTGAGTATATTGATTTGGCATAGTTTTTACATTGTATACTTTTTTTTTTCTGACCCTACCAACTATATGCATTGGAACAACACTAGTCACTGGTTGGGAATTAAGAAATGTTCAATCAACCAACCAACCACAAACCCAAAAGTTGGTGGATAAATTGCAATAAGTGGGTCCTTGGACAAGAGACTGAAAAACACTGATAAAATTAAGAAGCGCATTTAGAAAAGTCTTGTAAGGCTAATACATGTTTAGAAGCCATACTAATGCCTTGACAATAGCCGTTCTTCCTTCAAAAAAAAAAATATATATATATAAAAATAAGAAATCAAATGAATACATACAAATAGTTTAGGATTAAAGTTGAAAGGACAGACAGTAGCAGGAGCTCCAATGTGAGAAGTGATGTTCTTAAAACACAGGGCAGTATCTGAACCAACAGGCTATTTGTCTTCTCTTTACAGGGACATTTTTTCAAAGTGCAGCCAAATCAGGGAAAACATTCATCACAATACATGACTGGTCACTGGTGCAGGGAGGCTGTTTTCTGGCTTTGGAAGTAAGATTTGTGAGCGGGTGGAATAACAAACCGCACAGTTAAATTTAGATGTTTTTAAATGTTACAATAACCACCAATTTCCAGGTGTCCCTAAAGGCTATATAAAGCCTTGCCATATTCATTGTAGGTCTTCCTCATACTGACTACAGATGGCACTATTGCCTCTGTCTTTGGCACACACAGCTATTTTGCTTTTCCTTACTTTCAGTAGACACTATACTATGAGTATGTATGTACAGACAAGCTTTAGCCTCCAAAAATAATGGACTATTAGACAAAGAAAATTTCAACTTAAAAAAACAAAACAAAACAAATAGTAATGGTAGTATAGACATTTGTCTCATTGGTTTATGCTCACAACCAACCAACCAACCGATGTAACATTTAATAAAATATATATTATTATTAACTATTTGAGTAAAATAATAATTTTCATCTGCTAGTATACAGCTGACCACATATTAATTCACTTGAAAAATGACTCTGCATTTGCTTACAAACTTTTGTCACCCTTACAAACTTTCAACACACTCACTTAGCCCTAGACCTTGACAAAAAAAAAAAAAAAAATAAAAACAGTTGTCAGTTTAAGTGACCCTGGATTTCATTTGTTCCACCAGATTGTAGGGAAAATCAAATGCAGACATATTCAAAGAGTACAGCCAGACACCATTAAAATATTGCTCAAACAGCTTTCCACACTAACAACTT
Organism: Periophthalmus modestus; assembly: GCA_019594935.1. NCBI lineage: Eukaryota > Metazoa > Chordata > Actinopteri > Gobiiformes > Gobiidae > Periophthalmus > Periophthalmus modestus. The sequence continues at coordinate 13,951,073 of JAIEZT010000124.1, read as the reverse complement.
TGAAATGGGTGACCCATGTCCATTTAAGAGCTGTCCAAAAAAGGCCATAAACTCAGCACTGAAGCTTAATAAATAAATGTTAATGGATGTAACAGTTTTTCACGGGTGAAAGGGGATTTCAAAGAATTATTTGGATCAATGCAAGATCACAAAGTAAGCAGAAGTACCTTTAAGTTCTCACATTTGTTTTCACTCATGGAGATGTCACTTACTGGCCAAACCTTACAAAAAAGGTAGAATGAGGTGTTCCTTTGGTTACTGCAAGTTGACTTGCTGTCAGCGATAATTGAGGAGCAAGACTGCCATGAAAAGAGCACATTTTTGTAACAATTTTACCACCAACTTCACAATGATGTGATTTGTCAAAAAGCAGACAGTCTTGACAGTTGTTAAGAAATTTTATTTTCAGTTTATTCATCAGTCATACTCTGTAAAGGCAATTAAATAAGACGTTAATAAAACAGTTAATGGGGTACCATTTACAGGTAAGTTGATCGCTACAGTGTTAATAAATAGCAATTCTTGTATTGTCCATTCTACTCTATTGAATCTATCCATGACACTGATGTATGTTGCAAAAGTATGATGACTGCTAAAGACTGCAAGTTGAGAAGTGCACACCTGATGGATGCGAACACCTCTGCATTTTGTCTTTTTACTGTCCATGTAAAGATTAATTTTCCTTTTAAAAACTGTCATAGGAGACAGTTCGGATCACATTGTGAGGCTAAATTGTGGTTCCTGATGACATAGAAGAACGTGCAGAGGAGAAAGGACATGAGAGACGGAGACCGAGGGGACATCTAGGACATGGTGATCTGCATGGACTCCAGCATCTCCTCCACAGCCTTCACTGAGCATTTGTTTTCCTTTGTCCCACGTCCGGCAAGCTGTGAGAGGCAACGCAAAGAGACAAAATGTCACACAGGATATTAGGTCATTAGTTTAGTATTAGATAAGCCAATTAAATACATCTCTGCCCTAGTTTAGACTTTGTGAAGCTGGAAGGAATCACTATTGGATAAAATTGGTCAAGTAACATAAATAAAACTTCTAATTTGAGAGTTGTTTCGTAAGTGCCATTTTAGTCCTTTATATGTAATGGGTGCTTCCAGACATGACATGATTTGCCCAATTCCATTTCCACAGCATCTAGTGCAAGAGTACATAACACACCTAATTTTAGCAAATTTTCAACAGGAAGTGAACCCCTCATCATATAATTATGTATTGTCCATGTAGGAGTCTACACACATTCTGCCTGATTACATCTCAAGACAGACAGGGACTTCTATCTGAAAGATTGAAGATAAATGATTTCTGTTGGGCTAGGAAGAAATGCAGGCCCTAAAAGGGTGAGTTAACCTCTGAAAGGAATCCGTCAACTAGGGCTGCAGCTAATGATTATTAATCTACTTGATTAATCTGACAGTTGTTCTTTTGATGTTGTTTAGATTTCGAATATGAGATTATTTGGTCCATTTAAAGATAAAGTGAACCATCCTGATAGAGTCCTTCTCTGTCTGAATCATGACATTTTCTGGACATGGTATGGTTTAGAGTTGTGTATAGACCAGATAACTACTACTTGATTAATAAATAAGACGATGAATCGATGACCTTGTTTCAATCCCACAATCAATAAATGCTTTAGTAATAGAAGTAAAGGAAATTAATTTATGAAAAACTACAACTGATTATATGCTTACATGTTTAAAAAAAAAAATGTCTGGAATGTCCAAATTTTTTAGATTGTGTAAATTTTATATGCTCGGGAAGGGAATTATAATTCATCAATACATTACTACAGCAAAGCAAAATGTGCAAATATGCTAAGGCTTATCGGCATTGACATTGAAAAAAAAAAAAAAAAAAAACTTCCACAAACAGAAACCAACTCAAGCCTATACTGTTCCATGGTTTGAATTTTTTCCTTTCCTGTGAGCCAACACAGCGCGGTTGGCCAAGGTGTAGAATTGGCTACGTAATTTCAGAGAGTGACTCATTCTTTTAGATTTAGGGTGTGTGCAGTGTGGTAGCTATAATGATCAGTGCATTTCATAGCCTTCTGCCTAATGCGCCATTACCCCGGGCCCGGTAGTCAATTATCCCCTCAGCCTGAGGTGAGACCACCACATTAACTGTGCCCTGGTCGACAACAGAACAGCAGAGGCAGCCCCACGTCTATTTTGAGTGTCTGATAATAGAGTGGTGACGCAGTGAGTCTGTGGCCCATGACAGTGGAACTAATCACAGAATCTGTTTAGAAAAGATGGTGAGGCCAGGAGGGCAGCTGCGTACAGCCACTGCAGCTCCATTCTACACACCTCTGGCACTTCAGCGTGTTCACTGCAACCACCAACACGTAATTACATCTGAAAATGGCACAGTCAGTCATGACCTCTTGCTGACGTCTGCTCAGCTTACACTCACCTTTTTCACACACAGAAGTATGACAATCACCAGGTACGACTTTTAATAAAAGTGGACGACTGACACAAGAAAAGGCTTTTGAGGGACTATCAATCAGCCAGCACAAGTCAAGAGCAGCCTGGAGCTGTCTCACAACGCACCATTCCCGCAGAGATCTGAGAAGTCATTTAACAGGGCAGGAAAAAGAGGCAGCCACACACCTTGTCATTTAACATGTCTCACACAGCAACTAGAAAACAAATCACATGCGTGCAAGTTCACATCAGGAAGGCTGCATCACCAGGCAACTTAAACACAACAAGGAGAAGTGCAGAAGTGTGACCAGGTGACTTCATGGTCCTTGAGAGGCAGAGGTGTCTCATTAAAGTCACCAGAGAGGGAAACCCACACAGAAAAAAAACATTTAGGCTGTCTGTAGGGCTCTGATGGTGGCCCAGGCCTAATAATATAAGTTCACAGAAGGAAGCTCATGCTACTTTGAAGGAGTATATATACTGTCATCTTATACAGCTAAACTATACATATTTTATACAGTCTTGAAAGTCTTTTTTTACCCAATTTGACATAATCTATTGGGTAAATGGACAACGAGTGCTGCATCTCCAGAGAAAAATGTACCCTGAATAAAACATGGATACATACACCATGTGAAAAATAACCTTTCTGACTCTGAAGGTAAAATGTCGATAGTCGCCTGATGGTGCAGTTTGCCCTTAATTTTGGATTTTCACACTTGATATTTTGATATTTTGAAGCTAGCAACATTACTAAACTGACATGTGTGATATGTATTGGAGTTTGGTGGTCTTTATAGACTCGGCGGGGAGCTCTTCTCTCAGCAGTTAGTGCACAAAACCACTTATTATACATTTAAGAGCTGATGCCCAAATAAGCAGAAAACATGTGCATAGGAAATATTTTTGCCACACAGCCCAAGCTTTACACTTATATTGGCATGACAACAGGATAAACACTTGACACAATTTGAGGGACGTGTAATTCCGCACTGTTTTTGTGCATATGTAGGCACTATTATTAGCATTGCTTAAAAAGGTTACAATTTGTGCAAAACTCGCTTACAGCTTACTTATTTTATCCAACATTTGTAATTTTGGGTTGAGTCTAGATTATAAGATTGTAAGTCTAATCAAACATGCTTTAATTTTCGACAAAAAAGGAATGGAATTTTTTTTTTTTACCCAATGAATTAGGCACATGACATGTGACTCACCTTATAGGCCCTATTTATTTGTGCTGCTGCCCAAGCAGCATACTTCATGTTGTCTTTCTTCACCTTTGCGCTAACTTTCGGACTAGCAGCGATGTGACTTGCAGACTGGTGAAGGAGAAAAATAATTAACACAAAGGAAGGTTTGGAGGGTTCAGTGGAGTGGGTTTTCTGTATCAAAACTTGGCTAAATTGCCAGAAAAGACTAATTTCCATGTACCACTGCATCATTGTGGCCCCTAATAAAAAAAAGACTTTGGGTTGATGACACAGTGGTGCATACTTATGGGCAGGAAAAAGTGAGCGCTATAGAGCGTCATTTGCAAATTGTCACACAACAGGCTTAATTTATCCAACATCACAGATTTCCAGTGATGAAAGATCCAACTAGGATTCAAATAATTCAGCAGAAAAACCAAAGGGCAGAGAGGAGAGTGCTACTTAAATCACGGCCTCTGCTCCACTGTGAACCACAAATCCCATGTTCTTGCCATCTTCTCCACACAGCAACCCCAGCGGATCTACCCTTACTGCACTTCAAAGACACACTACTAGTGTGCTGAAATCTTAACTACACACCAATCAACCCCAGCTTGCCATTTCAAAATAATTCTCTGGGTTCTGTATTTTTGCATGCATTCTTTTCCAAACCTCAATAGCAATGATGTCACCCAAAACAGGCTATCCCCAAATAAAGGCATTTACTATTATGGAGGGGATTCCCCACGGAAGTGTTGTGACTAACTAACCACCAAACCAACTGTGGTCAGTGCAAATGAGTTGGTGCAAAACAGTGAAAGTTTCCTGTTCGTTGGCTGAACCACACACACCTGTCATGACGTGGGCCACCAAGATTAGTTGACAATCTGCAAAACACGCCATTAGACAGATCTGTGACTGATAAAGAATAAACTCCCACCTGAAGTATTCGCTAAAGAACCGAGTGTCAGTGGACAACATGTCAGGAAACAGCACGGGGCCTGGTCTGTGTCCACATTGACTTGAAAGTTAACAGAGGCAAATGTCTGTGTTTGGACCAAGCCCGCTCTGTCACCGCTTGCTGCCCATAAGTGACTACAAAAGTAGTGCTATGTGCTACACTGAGGTGTTTGGACTACCTGAAGAATCCCAGGACAGCTCAGTGAAAAACACTGGGGCTCTCTGTCTTAGTCATGCTTCTATACCATGCACTGGTTCGTTTGTGTTCTTATGTCAGTTCTCACTTACATATGATGCATTGGCGCTAGCAGACAACATCCTGTTCAAACAAATATGTAGATTAAAGGACGTCAAAGGCCACAATTAAACTGGCACTTGCTCGGTTGGATGAATTGCTGATGACAAAATGCTTGCAGCAGTTGTACTTCACTGCGCCCTGCCCTTTTAGTTTAGGGTTGCTTTATTTATTTAAGAACAGTGCACATAAAAAAGATCTCACCAAAAGGGTATTATTACGAAAATAAAGTGGTCCAGAGGGGGAGACTTTCCAATGCTGGAGTTCACCGCCTGAGTCAGCAGCGTGTTGACCTGTCTGAGAGCCCCTTCTCCATACTCCCCCAAAACACACCACATACACATGCTCAACCTTGACAAACCGCAGGATTACAAAAATGGTTTGACCATTTTGCTCCTTTTCTCATACAAAGTAATACTTACCATGTAAAGACCAAAGAGTGCCCTCATGTTTCGGTTGTTAAGTCGCAGCGCCTGGGCAAAATACTTTCTGCTAAGTTCCAGGTTTTCTAGACCCCCTTGAGTATATTTCACCTGTGTCAGGGGAAATAATAATGAAAGGCTACAATTCCATTCACTGAAATTGGAAAAATTAATTTTACTTTGGTTCCTTGATTTTTGATGAATGCTTATATACAAACCTACCTCAGCATACTGTTCACAGTACAGGTGATTGTGAGGATTGGTCATCATTAGCTCTTCAAGGCAAAATGCAGCTTTGCCATAGCTGTGAAGATCACAACACAAAAGTTTTAGGAGCCAATTTTACCAACTGTGAAGAATAAGACAAAGGTAAAATGTTTTTAGAAAACTAATTCTTATATGACCTATGACTCTTTGTTTTAGGTAGAAGACATAAAGAGGCATGTGAAGATCAATCCCGTCTTTCCGGTTGTTTTTTCAGACTTTAATGTGTAGTTAACTACCTTCCTGAGGTCAGCGCTGCAGTCAGACCTGGCACTCACAGCCTAAACTCAGATGAGATCACTTCTCAGCAGCAGACTGCTGAGCTGTTGACCTCACACTAATCCGCTGCCACTCCACTTCTAATACAGTTTCCCTTTCCTCCAAACAGACCAGGCTACGCAGAGAAACAGTGAAGAAATTCAAAATGTGTAGACCTAAAAATAGATAAAATTAAACAACTGAGGCTGCTTTCTATGAGCACCTTGTTCAGAATCATCCGTTTCTACAATGAGGTGCTTGCCATTTCTTTTGGTCTCACCTTATCAATAAAAAGCCTAAAAACTTCGATGTTAAAATAAATCAACCCTGAAATAGAACGATTCAAATTGATTTTGTGCATCAGCTGAAAAAAAATCCAAGCACATGCTGTTTTACTGACACATTCAATTAAGCCTGTCACAATGACAAATATTAAAGTGCAATATATTGCTAATAAAATAGATAACTGATAATATTGAAACCAAAGCCTAAAGAAGAATTATCCCCCCCAAAAAATATTCTAAATATAAAATATTGTTTAAAAAAACAAAACATAGGCTGCAATAGATGGCAGAATGCAATGAGTCATAGAAGTTAACAATTCAACTTTCTACATCTCAAATCTTGTCATACTGCAAAGAAAAGAAACCCAAAATAAATATTTACCCCTCAAAATATTGTCCTATCTATCATTTGCTGAAACAATATGTCGATATTAGTGGTAATAGTAATACAGTAATTATAGTGACAGGTCTACATTCAACTGTGGCTATGACATGTATTGGTACTCATTTAAAATGTACCAGAAAAAAACATATCTGAAAGATTAACAGCATTGGAGAGAAATTAAGGTGGAGACAGAGAAAGAAATAAACAGGGGGGAAGGGTCTGAGGAGTGGGAGATCAGAGAGGTTGGAAGGTTGCGGCTGCTTACAATTACCACTTCCTCCAAATAAAGACTTTCAGATGTGCTGGTGCAGTGGCCCAGGCTCATAGAGCCGGCTACATCAGCTCTGCTTGTATCAGAGCCAGGATTTTACTTCTACTTCTCTCAACTCTTATTGAATTCAAGGCACCCTCATGTGTGATTGTATTGGTTTCTTTTTCTATAAATACTGGGTGCATATGCCATTATTAAAAAACAACAAAACATAACTGTTGTTTATCTAGTAACTCTTGATGATGTTAAAAGTCAATAGTACACTCTAGCCAAAATCAAGTCAGCGGTACGAGAATGTGGATTATTTTAGGTGTCAACTTTGAGCTAATTAATTATATCTTTAATTTGTTAAAACTGGTGCCTGCTGCCCTCCTCACAATGTGAACACCTGTTTATTTTTAGCTCCCAGGGTGTTGCACAGTGAGGGAGGAAAGTTTATTTCTTTTCCTTGCTTGTCCATCAGCCTGTGTTTTCTCAAGCCGGAGGAAAGAAAAGTGCCACCACCTTCTCTTGGGAATTTCACAGTAAGTGCTCTCTCTCAACGGAGCCTCCATCCATGTGGAAAAGACAGCTGATAATGTTGGGCTATCCGGAAGAGGAGGAGGGGAAACATGGACTTAGAATCCCAAAATAAAGAAAACAAAGAAAAGAAATTGACACGCCTGTAGATAAGGAGCTGTGGGAGTGAATGGTGTGATATTGGAAGTGCTAGGATAAGCTGTGAGATAATCCGCTCACCCCTGGAGTTCCTCTGGCTACTACAGCAATAAAACCACCCAAACAAAAGCATGCAATATCCAATAAGCAGCCACCACAAATTCCTACTACAGCTCTGCACATCCCAGGGCAACTCGGCAACTTGGAGGCCAGTCCCCTCACACACACTGCATAATGTCAACAGAACAGTGCAGCTGCTAACAACGCTTCAGTAACTTCTAAGCTCCAGACAATTTAGGCAGGATAAAAGGTGACACAAACCTATTTCTATACAATGCTGTCAGACAATTCGCCTTGGCAACTGAGATAGCAGTTGGGGGCCAAGAGGCTTAAGACAACAATCCTATAAAATAACTCTTATGTGTCAAACACGCACAAAGCTCCATTCAGACCGCTCACCGAGTTTGGCATCTAACCTCTATCACTGTTGCCATCCAAGAAATCAAGCCATCAAAGTGATGATGTGAACCCTGCAGAACTGACCTACCTAAGAAATGCAACTAAACAGCTGATAGCATCCCAAATAAGAATAATATGAATTAATTATTAGCAATAATAATGTGTTTACTCATGTTCATTGATGTAGAGTTCTGACAATTCATGCCATGCTTCCTGGTCTCCAACAAATCTGCAATAGAATATATATATAGTTAGTCTGGTGCCATGCATTTATCATTTCACTTTAATCATTTTAAAACAACATCTTTGCAAAATTTGGCTGCACATGCATCATGTAAGATTATTCAGCTCAACACTCACTGTTCCAGATACTCATTGAGCTCCCTGATGGCTTCAGTTGATTTCCCCTGAGCTTTCAGAATGGAGATCTTGCGTTTCCTTGCAGCCTAAAACAAACAAAAACAAAAAAAACGTTGCATAGTTGTAGTCATTCACAAAGAAATATAAGTACTAAAAACCTTGGTTGCAAACAATTAATACACCATTGCTGATTAGAGTTTATGTCTTAACAGCAGTCAAAAAAAAAGAGGTTGAAGATTGCTGTCTGAGATAAAGTGGTGAGTCATCTCTAACCATACAGGGAAAATGGCACAATCCACAACCCCAAATGCCTGTCTTTCTGCTGGCAAGGCACGCATCTGAGGCTGAGGCAGTCAGACTTGCATCAGCTGGAAATGGCTTTCTGCTCTGTTTGATGTTGAAGTGACCTTATGGAGGATTAGATTCTCATCAGTCTGAATTAGAACGTATTTCTGCTGCTGCTCGGACTTTTCCAAAAGCCTCACCCACCTCACACCCACCCACCTCCTCCTTATAGTAGTTAAGTGAAAATCTTCACAGGAGGCTTAGCTCCCATTAGAAGTTCACTGCCACGGCCCATTTTATTTATGGACTGGCACTTGATGGAGTGAGGCTTCCTCTCTTCCTCGCATAACCAAAGACACTGCGGCTCTGCATGACTCATGTCTACAGGGCAGTAAATCTGCTCCTCCGCTAATGCTGCCATCACAAGAAATCTATGTATCCATCATGTTAAAGAGGGACCTACAGCACTTGCCCAGGCCAATTTTGAAGAAGAACGGTACTTTGAAAAAACTGTGCAAACAGACTGTTAAAAAAAAAGCCATTATTGTAAAAACATGTCACAGTTACCACTCCTGAGCCTCAGGACCTGTTTGTCAGATAAGAAACCACTATGGGCCCAAAAAACATATGGAGGTTGGTAGCTCAGAGAATCACACTGCACTTTATTAAACAAGAAGCAAGTCCAAACCACCCCACTCCCTCCTTTGGTAACTAATGATGCCGAAAACCTGGCACTGGCTCAGAGGCTGCTGTTGTCATGATTCTTTTTTAATTAGTGCTTAGAGCAGACGTTAGCTGCAACAACTGGATTATTTACATCATCTCTGGCTGCATGCTACCACCTACCACAACTTTTTATCATTACAAGGACCACAAAGAGGCTGGCATACTTACAGTGTAATAAGCCATTACTAAGAGACTGTGGTAAATCAAGCAAATAGAAGATTGGATTAATAAATTGGGAATATTACAGTGACACAAATGAATACTTGAATTAAATTTGTGTTCTTCTACATGTACTAAAAGAAGAAAAAAAAACTTAGGTCATGCCCAGCACAGTCAAAAAACATACAGCATAGAAAAAGTACAAAAATGTGCTTACACAGGCAGACAAGAATTTTGCCAGATCATTGCTGTAGGTACTGAATGTTAGGAGCCAAGGAAATGCTAAGGGGTTGAAACATTTTCTGGACACAGTTATGAAAAAACAAACAAACAAACAAAACAAAAAAAAAACACTTGAACCTTGAACAATTTTTGTTGATTCAACCATTTTGGTTAATGGGTACCACATCTGTTCCATAGCCTATAATTACAACAGCTCAGTTTCCAATATATGCTTCACATGCTGGGATGCCTTGAAAGTCTTCCTTGTGGTCGCCAATTTTCCGCCAGGACTACACTGATTCTTAAAAAGTGCACTGAAGAACATGAAAAGGGGTTTTGCTCAGCTCTCCAACTTGCATCACTTGCACTTTGGCCACAAATGTATTAATTTGTTGTTTGTTTTTTTTACTACTTAATCTATAGGCACAAGTCAGAAGACTTGACATCTTCCTCAGAGCCTGTGATTCCTAAAATATTAAAAGATTTATATAGACAGTGTACAATGGTCACAACTTGTCAAAAACTGCTTTTACTAGTATAATCTAATATATCAAAGGGAACAAATAAGTTTTACTTATTTACAACAATAATATTGCGTATCCCGTCTGTATATTCATTTCATGACCATAATAACCAATGAAGATTTTTAAACCATCAGAGCCATTTAATACAAACGCATACTCAAATTTCTTCCACCAAAGTCAGCACTCCAATGACAGGACATATATGTATATTTATAATAAATAATAACCCAACATCTATGCATGGAGAAAAGAAGTTGGACAAGGATCACAATCCATTTAGTTCTATTCCACTGTCCCTGTTGGAGATCAACCAATATGGGTGTTTTCCTGGCCAATACTGATTTTTTTGGAATCGGGAGCAGCCAATGGCCAATATGATATGAAGTTATTTCAAGGAATATATTTAGAACCAATTTGGGTAATTTCCCTGAATATTTTATGGACCCCAGGAAGCAGCCACTTGATGGAAATTAATGGTGATCCAAATAAAGAATAAAGAATATAGGACATGAAATTACTATAAACTCTGATTCTGTCTACATTGCAATATTCTACATGATACATGTATATCGAGTCAAACCTATAGCAATGATTTTAAGACATCTACAGTCTAGAAGAAAGCACATTTTGTGCAATGCCCTTGTTGCAGTCTTCAACTAACTGATACAACTACTGATACACCAACCAATATACACTCGCAGCTCAGCTTTATTCAGTGTGCATCTACCAATCTTTTAGGCATTTCTGCTCTTGGCCACCAGCAGGGACTTCAGAGCCAATGTCTACCTAGTTTGAACCATAGCAATACTACACATGAGGTTCACAGACTTCTGGCTACTATAGTTTGATTTGCAACATGGATTTCTGTTCATTCTGATCAGAGGATTGTAGTTCACCCCTCCTAGGCAGTAAATACGCAGAAAGCCTCCTCTCTCTGACCGCAAAGCGAACAACAGAGTATGAAGTTGCCCAATACATTTTCCAATGTGCTGTAGCCTAAATGGTTTGTCTTTCTGTGTGTGTGTAGAGATGATGCTATTATGCGTAAAAGTAAAGCTGTTTACATATCGACTAAAATGAATCATGAAGAGCAATTGAAAATTGTATGTTAAGAATTTAAGTGTGTTGGAACTGGATAGCCACATTGCTGAAAAAGAACTAAGGATTTGATAAGCCTGGATAGTCGAAATAAGGTCTTAAATCTCACTTCATGGAAAAGTCACAAATGTTGGCCTTGAAAACAGCAGTAAGCATAACACTCCATTATTGTTGCCCTCATCATTTCCCCCTACTTTACTTTTTCTTCAGTGGACAGCCATTGAATACAATTTAAGAAGACCCGCATAGAAGCATGTGGAGGCGAGGTGTGTAGGGCTTTGGCAGAGGAAAAACTGCATTAGAGCTAGCCAATAGTAAATCACTACCTTCAAAGTCTTGACTTTAAATGTATCATTAATATGTCTGACTGCCAATGACCCACACTCATTGCCCCTGAGTGAGAACACACCGGACGTGAGAGGCTTATCAGTTATGTGGCTGAGGCCAGAGGGAAGTGTAACATTGCCAAAAGCAGCTAATCTATAGAGCAGGGCTGTAGTCAATTATGTGGTTGTTCTGTCAATTAATGAGTCAGTGGTGTCTTAGTGGAGAAAATCTAGTATTAGCCTATATTTAATACCTCTCCAAATACCAAACCAGAAACAAAACATACCTCGTTTCATTTCTTACCGTATTGGTGGGATCCTCTTGGAGGATGGCATCATAGTGCTTGTTGGCTTCTTCATACCTTAAATTAAGAAAAGAATTCCATTTCTACTTTGGTGATACACTTGGACTGAGCAAGAATCAGCAGTGAACTACAGTATTACAGTATATATTATAGAGTATACTACATAATTTATGCTAGATAGTTATACACTTTAAATCTGATATATCTGATGCAGCTTAAACAAAATTAAATTGATGGATTTTGTTTAGAGAGAAATTTTCTGAGCTGTAAATATCAAATCATACGGTAAAGAAATCTGGGAGTGGACAATGTGCTTTATACACATCATTCTAAATAAAATATTAAAGTATCATTTGATTCATTGCATTCATCATAGTAATAATGCTGAACAAACTTCAACTATGTGATTAAAAAGCAGTAAGTCTATTACAGCTTGCATCAAACAGAAGCAAATGTTTCTCATTAGCATCGAGCAGCACTTCCAGAGCTGCTGCTAACCTCACATTCACTTTATTACTCAGCCACACTTTGGGAGATTTCAGACGGCACCAGGCAACCCCTCATGAGCCACTTGATTCACATTATTTATTTAGGAACCAAGTGAGTGTGCTATTTGAAGCCCACTCCTTTAAGTGTCTGTGGCCAATTACATGTTGGTGTCCCATTTGTTTATTCAGACAGAGCCCAAGCAATCAGTTGATCAAATAAACGCTGACATAACTGATAAATAAGAAATGTTGATGTATGTGGGGTGTTTGAAAAACCTAAAATACTCATAATTCATCTTCCTTAAGGCAAGTTACAGACCGTACAAGGTACAAACCAGGGCCACTATGAAGATTGTGGTGACATACCAAAATCAGTGCTAAACAGGAAAACACACGAGAAATGCCAGGGTAAAAACAGTAGCAGGAGGAAACAACCATGCAACACAAACCAAAGAAGACTGAGGGACCCCCAGAATAACACTGGTTCAGACCACTTCCTTCCCGGGAATCCCAAGCTCAGGCTGCCGGGCCACAGGACTTTTTGTTGCTAAACCTTTTCTCTACCCATTGCCCTCTTCCTTCTGAGGGATCCAACATAAACACAGTCAACGTTTTACTTGCGCTGTGCATGAACACACCCAGAACATTAACCCATTTAGTATTTCCTAGTTTTCTAGGTTCAAGCTTTCCAAAAGTGTCCCTATAACTCCTTCTGAATTGAGCTTTTAGCACCGAGTGCTTACCTTTCCAAAGCCTCCAGTCTCATGCCCGTTAATCGTTTAACTCTGTGGCTATCAGGAAACTGCTTCTTCAGTTCCTGGAGACAGTTCTACAAAGCAAAAAGAGCTACCAATTACAACTAATTGCAAGTAAATATAATTGTAATTTTACTTTGAATTGTAGAAAAACAAAATTGTCAGTGTAAATAGAAAAAAAAAAAAAGAAAAATTTTTTTACAAGGAATAAATATTTTCACTGATTAGCCAAAGCTAAAAAACTCACATCACGAGTATGAGCTGAACATTGTTCCTATACCAATTTAATTACATATTTAGTGTTTATTAATACCCAATATGTAAGGAGAACAAAGAGCCTAAAGTAATCCTCACAAATATATAATTTTGCATTTAAAAAGTATATTTAGCCATTCCAAATCTAAAACTCAGAGGGAGAATGTCTTACCAAAGCCAAATCATCCCGACTGCAGTCCAATGCAGCAATCATCACCTGTTCATAAATAATCCAAACTGGGCAGAGAATGTACAAGACATATTAATAACAATATTTAAATGAAGATTAATGCATAGATTAAAATAAAGGCACCGTGTCTATCCACCACAAAAATCTACAGACCTCGGGATCAAATGTAAAAAAAAAAAATGAAACAACCTGATAAGATGCAGGATCACCACTGGTAAATACATTTATCGCATAGTGTCTTTTGATACTTCTGAATATTACTATTATTCAATGTTGCATACTATCATTCTACTAAAACTACTTAAAATACATTCTACTTAATATTAGAGATTATTTGTGTAAATATTAAACTGTAATGCACTATACAACTTCAGCAATTAGAATAAGAGAGAACAGTAAAATCATGGAATAACAGAATTTTCTTTTTGCTTTTTAAAAGGAGAGGTCTACAGCCAATTCTCTGTCGGTAAAAAAGCTGTTGTTTGTTTTGGCACAGAGAATATCAGTCATCTTTCATATTATAAGATGTTCATTTTCAGCGATAAACATAATGAACAGGGTGTCCAAAGTAAATCATCCCAGAAAAATACTATCTTGTTACCTTGTTAAGTTTGCCAACAAATACAGGCAAAAGTGTGGTGGAACCATGGCAACATATGTAATTTCAACAGACAAGTTGGGACGAGCCACAGAATATCATAAAATGTGAAAATGAAGGTGATTTTGGCAAATAAAAACATGTAAGTAACATCAGAGCATGGTTAAAAAACATTAATCAATTTATTTTTCCCAATGTGTTTATTTAATGGGGGATTATTACACACACCCAACTTCCGATGAAGGCAAAAAGCTTGAGGTAAAGTCTTAGGTTTTACTGGACAAATAATTACAGACCTGATAATCCTTAACTCACTGTAACCATTGATTTATTATACTACTTTATTATACCACAACAAAAAATGTGTTTTGTTAAAATTTGACCTGAAATTCAAAATTGTAACTTAATTTTTGTGGGAAGTAAAAAATACAGATATTAATTTGCATGTATATCTGATATAAATTAATGTTGATAAGATTATACTATATTACAATGTGTTGGTCTGCCGTTAACAGAAATGACCGTACTTGACAAAAATGAGTCAAATGTACTTACCATCATCTCCTAGTTTGGATGCATGTTCAGAAATCAGTTCTTCACCGACATCCACAATTTGTTCACTATTTCTGTTGTTATCCTCTCTCCATTTTCGCAACTTGTCTCTCATATCTGTGGTTATGAAATGAATTGACATTTCGTTAAATCACAACAGTAAAATAAATACGGTTAACCTACATAGCCTGCATGCGGCTGAATAAGAATGTAGAAATCGGATCGTGCCATCACTAAATCCACTGTCTCTTTCCAATGTTGGAGAACAGGCTTATCAATCATACATGTCTTTTCACTGTTAAAGAAAGGATACTGTCCTTTTACTGTATTTATCGCTGTCCGATTTAGCAGGGTGAGTTAGCTTCAAAGCTAACAGATATGTGTATTCGACTATTCGTACACTGCTCGTAAACATAACAGTGTTGATGAGCAGTCCTGATATATCCGAAAGCTTTCCGACATTGCTAACCTGGATCGCCCATAGACAATGTTTTATTGCGTAGCGTAATGTATGTGAATCTGTAGTCTTACCTTCCCAGCCGACATCGTACAATTCTGAAACAGACGCCATCTTTACCCCGCTGACAACAGACGACGTGCTTACGTAATCATGTCGCTGTCGGAGGTGGGCGTGGCATTAATAATAAGAAAGAAATGAAAAATAAATAAATAAAATAATGATAACTTAGCTAGCACAACACAAACCACATACGATTATCTCACAATTCAAACTGATACTGATGGTGTATTGGATTGCCAAATTATTAGATATGAGCTGTCCGCCTTGCAAATTTCAGATAATTAATTGACCTGTGAATAAATAATCAGGGTAATAATGACGACCATAGCCAACAGTGCCTGGCTTATGTTTAGCAGCTATAAGAATCTGGTTGTGACTTTTTAATAATGCATAGGGAGTGTGTTTGAGGTTTTAAGTAAACCTATCATGAGAACACAATACTGGAGAACAATGACACGTCATATTCTATAGTCTAAATAATACTGGTGGGTATTATAGTTTGCACTTATAGTCTAAATTTTAAGTTGCCTGTTGATTTTTTTTAACAGTCTTTGGGGTCTAGACCGTTATATCTAGGCCAATCAAGTTTTGTTTGTCAGTCTGTATTTGCTATGTAATCTTTGGGGAACCAATCAAAGTTGACATAATCAGCTGACTTCAACTGAGGCAGGTGAAGCTGAAGTGCATTGATGTTTCTGTTACAAACCTGTCTTTTATTGAGGGTTTGTCATGAGCCATAAAATAAAGACAGAATGCACTAAGTCACAATGATTTGACTTTCTGGGGGCACTACTTTGAAATCTAATTTGGTCATCTACTTTCCAACAAAGACACTTCACTGACAGCCTTCAGAACATAGGAGGAGACTGTTCACTTCTGGTCACATTGCTGATGGACACCGTCTTATATAACTACACTAACTACACTGAAACTAACACACCTATTGTTTAAACTTTTTATTTATTTATTCTTTCTTTTCTCTATTGTTTTCTTTTAGTATGGATCATACCTGGATGACTGAGGGATTACACTGACTGTTTTTTTATACTGACATGAAATGTATAAAAATTAACATAAAAAGTGTGGTTTGGATTCTCCAGTGCACTTTCTCAACTTCTAAGCCCTGTAGTTTTCTTTTAATCATGTCAGTGGTTATGTCGGAAGGCCTCCACTTGGGAAGGACAATAGTAATTATTAGAAAAACTGTTACTCCAGAGGAAAACAGATACTGAAATTTCATCCACCGTGAAGTTAAACCCTGTAGCTAAACTGTTAAATCTGGGGTTATCACATTTCATTTCTCTTTTCATTTGCATCTTACCACATGCAGATTTTGAGATAGCACCATGTTCTTGTTTAACGTCTTGTTTCCATAATATAATTGTAGACCGTAGGCCAAGTCATGCACAACCAAGGGAAAGTGGGTGGTTGAAAGGATTGTTTGGAGAACTAGGGAAGTACAGCAATGACTGACCTGATTTTAAAATATTGCTGATATGCAAGAACAAGTTATCTACACAAGGGGCACAGTTGCGCTTCTTGGTTAACAATAATTGCTTTTTGAATTATTTTGTCAATACCTGCATCCTATAACCAGAGAGCATGATATTGCATAGGTCAGCAGTGAGCTGGAGCAGGAGAGTGGGCTGCTGATTTATAACCCTATGTGCTACCAGGTGAATGTTTGACTAAAATTAATAATAACCATAACATTAAATAAAATTCAAAAAGGAACTTCACATGACAGACAACAATTTACTTTCAATGGGCTTACATATGCCCAAGTATGCTCATTTATTTATGTAGTAGTTACATAAATCAATTATACTTGGTGAACTAAGTCCATGGCGCCATAAGGGCTGATAAAATTGCATAGTAGAATAGTCATAAATGTTGCACATACTCAAGGTCCATATAAATTGAGCTGTGCTGAAATTAATAAAAAAAAAAATCTTCAACCCAGCCCATGTCCTCTATCAGTTTTACTGAAATGGACACTCCATTCACAATTATAGATGCATTATTACAATTATATTTTATCCAAGCACTTAGAGATAATTAGGTATTTTCCAACCAACCCATGACATATTTCCATGCATCTTCCATCTTGCAATTCATGGGTTTGTGCAAGATAATGATCTCAATTTTAACATAGAAACAGCAGGGCATTGGTCAAGTGCTGTAGTATTATAGTACTATAATTCAGAGTTTGCCTGTTTGCTCTAGAGATTTATATTTCACTTTATTACATCGTACTTTTAGGGTATCTTAATTTTTTTTTTTTTTTTCAGTAAACCTGACTAAATGTAGAACTTTAAAATCTTGATAAACTGTCATAAAGGCTGGTAGAATGGACCAACACGCCAGACTCGGGGCAAGTTTACAGTGTTTATTTACAATAGTGAAATACAAGGTGCAATAATGAAGGTAGAGTCTCTCTCGTGGAGTAGCAAGCAGGGTGAGAGCCAGGATCCGGTGACACAAGGTGAACAGGTGAAGTGAGACAACGATACCAAAGCTGAGAGCAGGGTCCAGGACGGAGCAGAGACAACGGAGCTGGGTAAGCAGGTAGCAGGATTCTGAAAGAGCAAAAATCCAATGAGTGTGGGGAAAACAGGCAACAGGCAAAAACTGAACTGAGCTAGAGCATTCACTGGAGACACGCGGACGATCTGCAACCGAATGTCTGAATCCCAGCTCCTTTATCCGCAGCAGGTGGTGGTGATCAGGCTGATGGGCAGCAGGTGCGCGCGGGAGGAGCCGGGGGCTCCGCCCAGCTCCGGAGTCAGGCAGGCGAGGGAGGGGAGAGGAGATCACATGACACACATAGAAGCACAGGAACAGGCGGATGATGACACAAACACACAATTCCCCCTCATATGTTTCCCCACAACCTGCTGTTCATAATATTGCTGGAATGAACAATCGAATAAAGTCAAACAAAATCTTTATGCAGTTTGGCCTTTGAAGCCTTTCCATACTAAAGACCTAATTTCTTGTCAGTCTGGATTTATTTGCGGTATTACATACTTATTGCCCTTGCCCGCCCGGTTTTATGGCCTCTTCCTAATTCAATTGTGTGTAATATTTGTGCCGCCACATAAATCTGCACTCATGCACTCATGGCACAAAAAACATTTGCATGTGAGAAATAATAGATGTGGGTTGAAAAAAGATACATGCAAAGACCAGGTGGGCAATCTTGTGAACAATAAAATTATGGTTTATGGTATAGGCCTATCTGAACAACTAAAACCACAAACTGATGACGTGATCAGTTGTATAAGGGTATTCTTGCTGAATGCGAACTGACTGTGACCTATAGTTTTAAAGTACAATTTCAACATGATCTTATACAGCTTTCTCAACTATATTAGGCAAACTGAGCAAATTAATAAAGAGTGCCTTTATTTCTGGGCTTAAGTGGTATAGGTTATCTATAAATCAAAATTCACGGTCATAGCTGTGTACCACAATTCATTTTTTCTTTCTTTTTTATACAGCCTATTTTAAAACACCATTTTAAATAACGTACAAATAACTTGAGGCTAATTGACATGGCTGACTCTTGTGTCCACTAACAAAGAAAGGTGTGTAAAAATATTTTCAAAACTGATTTAAAGTAGTTCATATTTCAGCTGTAGGTCTACATAAAAGAAAGATTTTAATGATTGTGTAGCAGTTAATGACTAAGTAGACCTACACAACAAAGCATATAACATTATGTTTAATTCACAGTGAAACAACTAGCCTGGTAATATTCAGACTAAGGTTATGTCATATACATTTTCATAGAGGTTAGCTTTCCTGGCGAACTTCAGCTGTCAAACTGAAGTTACAAATCATAGTGATCACGTGGTACTGTATCAGTATCCTTTTTCAGGATGCTGAGGCGATCGCTGATTGGACATTTCTCAATGACGCTGCTGCATCCACTTCCTTTCGACCGGAGCAAAGATGGCGGACTACGACCTCACCACAAAAATTGCTCACTTTTTGGACCGTCATCTTGTGTTTCCTCTTCTGGAGTTTTTGTCTGTTAAAGAGGCAAGTGATGTACTAACAGATTATAATTTATTATGGTGTTTTTGGTTTATTCCCGTGTCTTCGCATAGATTTTCGGTGGTTGTATTAGCAGGGAATGCTAGGTGGTGGAGCACGTTTTCTTCAGCGACGTAAAACAAGCAGGAAATGCGTATTTTAATTTTCATAATAAAAACTATTAATGAAGTTATCTATTAGATTCCTCATTGAATCGATGTATTAGGGACAAGCACATAGACATACTTTATGTGAGTGGCTTCCGTGTTAAAATAACCTTCTTATGGAAGGTGTATTTTTAAATTTCATTAGTAGTTATTATTTATTTTGGAGTATAACCGGAAACAGTTGTAATAACTGTAAGCTACGTTTTATTAAGGGAAGTTTTAGCCTTCCCAAAGCAGAATAAAAATGATATCCCAGTATAGTTGCTTACCCCTATCCATTCTTTTTTTTTTTTTAGCTGTAGACCATATCAGCTGATATTTCAATAGCATCTACTACAGACTTACATTTTATATTGGTAGGTCATAGATATATAATTAGCCTATGTTTAAGTCGGTCAAGTCAATTTAAATAAGATGAGCACTTGGATATGGATGTCTTTTTTCTAAATGGAGGCTTCTGTGTTTTGAGGCACAACAACTAACTAGTATTAATTCAACTCATTTCATATGAAATGTTTTGCTTAGATCTACAATGAGCAAGAGCTTCTTCATGGAAAGTTGGATCTTCTTAGTGAGACAAACATGGTTGACTTTGCCATGGATGTCCACAAGAGCCTTTTTCCCGACAGGGAAATACCACACAGTAAGACCGCCAGTTTATACATGTAAAATCAAACCTTACTCTTCTGGATGTTCTAATATGTATTTATTTTAATTAGCCCTGAGAGAAAAAAGAACTGAAGTTGTGGCTCAGCTTAAACAACTACAGTCTGAGACTGAACCTATTGTGAAAATGTTTGAAGATCAAGAAACAACACGACAGATGCAATCTACCAGGTGAGAAAATGAAAACCACTTCCAAATCTAGCAACCACAGTCATTTTATGAATCACAAAAGAAACTTGCTGTAATAATATGGTAATTTATAAGATATTTAATTAAATATATAATCACGCGTATAGTGCTTTCAACATTATGCTTTTTAATAGGCTGCAACTACACTGCATAGCAGTCTGTTTTGGCAGATTGAAAACATATGCTTTTGTGGGTGTGGTTAACTTTATTTATACTTTTGTCAGTGATGAAATATTTTGCTTGTATGCAGTCATCATCCTGTCTTTTCAATTTTAGAGGCTATATCTTCACTTAATCAAAAGCATTCTCTACTTTAATCTTCTTTTGAGTTTGGGCTGTTTTGAATGTATTGTTTTAGTGAAGATGTAGACGTTTGTTTACTGAAGCCAGTAGATGGAAAAGGTCAGCTGTGAGATTTGAAGCTTGATATGGAAACACTGACTTACAGAATGTCTACCCGACTGATGTTTCTGTCACTGTTGGATAAAAACCAAGTTCCATAAAGGAGAAGCCTTTAGTTTTATATTATTGGACTATTGGATTTGTAGAAATAATCAGCTCATCTGTAAACAATATAAGAAGACTCCCATGAGGGAAGTAGAAAATGATTTTAATATATTGCATTTAGAAAATATTATTTTTATACCTACCAACTTTGTCTTCCATAAAGCAGAAATACTAAGCACCTGCATTTGTTAGTTAAGCTATTGGAAAGATGTATATTGAGGAATTTTAAATCAATATATTTCTGATTGCTTAAAGGTCAAATATGATATAGTATTTCAACACCAAGATGCTGATCCAGTGTCTGCCACTACTTTGCTGACTGCACTATGCACTAAACAATATAATACATTAAGTACTACTTCTTTAGTGTTTCCATATAGAATTTACTGTACTGAGCATATTGTGCTGTATTCTAAATCAGTATTGCTTACAGCAGTTTCTCTCATATACTGCGGCACTGACATCCTACCCTGCTGCTAAGTCATTTAAAATGGACACAGTCGAAACCCTACCTTGGCTACAATGAAATTCAGTTAGCACACATCAATAATATTCCAACCATGTTCTCATCTGCTGTCTATCCTTATATTTTAGCTTCTGCTGTTACCTTATTTTGACAAAGCCAGGGTTATGAATTACAAAAGCATAGAATTAACTCACCAGTCATTTGGTGTTGTCAAGTTGTTAAATTTACGCAGAGCCTTAAGCACATAAAATCAAGCCTCTACAATACTTTATAAAGATGTTGTCTGGACACTGGTTTTGTCTCTTAAAGTTCAAATGGACTTAAGGATTAGCCAATCAGAGACATGCTTGGTCCATCCATATCTAACATGGCTGCTTACAAGGAAGAAGGTGAAGGATGTGTGTCCGCATCTCCTCTTAAAATGTTGTTTCAGAGAAGCAGAGTTCACTTTTCATTAAAATTCCACGAGCCTGTGTCCTCTGCTGCAGCGTCTCCCCCAAAGCCCCTCCCTCTTTGCCCCTGTGTGTCAATCAAACCCGCTCATTATCGACTCATGTTTAGGTAAATGTCATTTACCACTCACTTTGCATTGTCCTTTTATGGTGAGATGGAGGTGTTAAAGTGGGATCATGTAGATTTATGCTGCATGTGTGATCTAAAACAAGGAACGTGCATGAAGCAGTGAGTATGGAGGTTTTTATTAATCTAAATATCGAATATTTTTTCACGTATGTCAGATTTGGGTTTTGTTTGTATGTACTCTTTCAAGTAGAATTTGATGCACTCTTTTGTAAATGAGGCCCCAAATTGGATGGGTGTTTAACTTCTATGTTTGGCCAGAGACTCAGTAAAGGAGGTGGTGACCAGACTGAGAGATATGCTGCATAAAATATAGAGATGAAGAGAACCAGTCTGAATCAATTTCTGTAGGTAATGTGGCTGACATTGTGTTAACTACAGCTGTCTCTTTTTTTTGTTTTTCAGAGATGGAAGAATGCTCTTTGACTATTTGGCTGAAAAGCATAATGTAAGTTGGCCTCATGTGCTGACATCTCACTTTTTCATCATTTTCCCATGACTCTGCTATGAACCCATGATTGTTTCAGGGGTAAAGTTGTAGGGCCAGACCATGGAGGGAAATGTAGAATTACTTCTCAAAACCCTTAACTCATTTTCAGAGTTTGTATGGCTTGCACAAATTCTGCGGAATTTACATTCTGTGGTGAATAGTTAAGAATAAACTGAGTAACCCGGGACTCGTGGATAGAGCCGCAAAAATGCCGAGGGTTCTATATTTACCATGAATTTCAATCTCTTATCCTGCTCTACTTTAGTCACCTCCCACTTCGGTATCCTGATCTACACACTGTCCTTAGTGCACCTCCAAACAAATGTTACATATAGATAAACTTTACTACAAACTTTAATACAATTTAAATAACAAGAATAATAAGCTACTCTGTTGCTCAAATTTATTTCAGTAACCTCAATGTTTTATTTAGACTGGTTCATGCATATCAAAGTATCTCTGTTCTTCTGCAAGCAAGATGCACACCCACTGCACTGTGCTTACTTTATTTTCATTTTTTTTTTCTTAATCAATGATAAATGTGGGATTCAACATCATCATGTAGCTGTCTTTGGCTCAAATGGAGAGAAAGTATCCATCTGGCATTGCGTGCTATCATGACGTTTATGGTGACGTACAGTAAGGGGCAGACGGAAAGCATTTTTTTCTTTTTTTCTTTTTTCTTTTTTTTTTTTTTTTAAATCCAGTCATTTTAGATCAGTATTGCGATTTAGAATGTCAAAAATTTCATATAATGAACCACTGATGCCCATTTATTTGAACTATATGCACACACACATACAATAAATAAAAATTAATAACAAGTGAAAATCATTATATTCACTGATAAATGCTACTTATGGAGCTGGCAATAAATACTTGTTGCTTTTTTTATTCCTCCATAGTTTCGTCAGGAGTACTTGGATACGCTCTACAGATATGCCAAGTTCCAGTATGAATGCGGCAACTACTCTGGAGCCGCAGAATACCTTTACTTCTTTCGTGTTTTGGTAAGTTAACCTTTAGACATCTTCATTATTGGTGAGATTGGTGAAGGCTGATGCAGGCAGTGCAAAGTAATTGACTGCATGGATTACGTCATAGCCTATTCAATTTACTGCGTGTTGTCTGTCTTTGACGACTGCTTTTGTGCGACTTGAGTGGGAGGTTTTACTGAGCCAAGTGATCAGTAGCAAACTGCATTATCTGTCTGTAGACCTCACGAGGCGGGCTGCAGTAGACTGCTTAAATACATTTGAAGGCTGGATCCACAGAATCCTTAAACCTTGTCACAATGACTTGAGATTATGGAATGATACGATTATAAAATAGGTTTTGTAAAGATTATACACAACACAAAATTCAACACTCAAATTTAAGTCGATACAGATTTTTACAATTTCACAAAAGTCACATATGATTTGGCAGCATTAAACACACACATCCACACATTAAATGTTATGTTATATGAGATTGTGGTCTTTTACTTTTTACAATATTTATTTTTCTTGTGCAGTTACCCAGTAGATAAAAGGTTTTGGTTTTGTGACTGGTTTAAAAAGAAACTTTGGGTTTTAGAAACTTTTGTTTTGTGATTATAAGGAAAAATCACTGTAACACAAAAAACATGTTTGTCTTGTTTTAATTGGCATTTGATACTTGGCATTTAGTTGTTTCTAGTCTGTCACATGAAGGTTGCGTGCACATTCACTGTGTCCATTCTCAAAATGTTGGCTCTGATTTAGAAGTCTGATGAGCCCTATGCTCTTAAGAGGCATCTTAACCCAAAGCACTTGTCCAATTCATTTGATAAGTTTACATTGATCTGCTTCAGTCTGGGGTAGGAAGATTTGCAATCTAGACATCATAACGGTTGATTTGCCCAAGCTGTTCACAATATGGTTGTCTTAAAGATCTTCTGTTATGAACAGACCACTTCGATCGTAAATCCTCTGAATGGTGGTTGTATTATGTTGAATATCTCTCATCATACTGCATGTTGTAACAAGATATTGTGTACTTTTGAAAATGTAGAAAACTGTTAAAACTAGAGGGGGTTGAAATGTTGGAATTATTAATCCTATACACCTTTAGCCTCTGTTCTGTACGTATATTGGATATCCCATCATCACAAGCCCCTCATCCGTCCCTCACTCTTTTGTGTGGGTGAGGTGAGGCTGCATAAAGCCATTTAACGTGGGAAACCTAGTCGATTAAACGAAGGAAGCGAGCCTTGCAAAATCCTTACCTTGGATCCTGTTACAGTGTGGCGTAGCTCGTAAAGAGCAACTTATTCATATCATCACTTAATGCAGGGATTGAATGTTAAGAATAAAGATTGGGTGTCCAGACGGATCTCTGGCACAGTACATTTATTGTTGTTGGTCAGTCAGTGAAAATGTGCCTGTTTCACTAACCAATGGAAACTCTAGGTAACTGTTGGAAAAACCCAGGTATTGAATCTTGTCGTGCATGGCCACTCTACTGAAAGTGTGTGTGTCTATGTCTATGTCTGTGTGTGTGTCTCTGTGTGTCTCTGTGTGTCTCTTTTTGTCTGTGTGTGTCTGTGTGTGTCTGTGTAGGAAGCTGCCCTAATGACCTGGAGGTCAGCCAAAAGTAGCAGGCTTGGACTTCCACAATGGTAGTCAAAACAAATAAAAAAAACACAAAATGGATTTTTTTCATACTGATGGAGCATCCAAATGTTCCTTTTACACAAATAAGTAAAAAAACATGTTTCATTTATTACCAAAATGCACAGGATTATATTCCAAAATTGTACATTCTTTATGACCGTGCGTCACAACCGACTGTTGGGAGATGTGTGGTTAGCTTGGTCATTTTATAGACACCCACATCAACTTCCTGCTTGACTGCTGACTCCTGTCACTGTGTCTGGCATTGTGTTATCTTGAAGTAGTTTGTCCCAGACCTTCCCCTGAGCCCCAGGGTGGAGCCCAGTGTCCAGTGTGGAGTGATTGCCCTGCTGAGCTTCAGAGGCATTCTCAACCTGTCTCCCATTACCTGAGTGTTTTTCTGTTTGCTTTAGCTTGTTCTGGAAGTCACAAACGGCAGTCTACGAGATTTTGAGACTGATTATGCTGGCTGAAAAGTGTCTCCTTAGCTGAGTTCATGTTTCCTTCTAATTGCCCTGTGATAAACCTGGAGGTCTACTGAAGTTGGTTAAAGTGATTTTGAAGTAATTCATTATCAGCTATAATGATGCAATTAAAAATAAAATGCTTAGAGTCTTTACTTAATTTGGAAGAGGAATTAATAACTTTTTTGATATATATGGGCGCCATTTCAAGTTGAAAGAATGTACAATCTTAATAATAGGGGCATAAAGTAATCTAATCTTTGTTTTTTTTTTTTTTTTTTAAGGTTCCTGCTACAGATCGAAATGCCTTGAGCTCTCTGTGGGGCAAGCTGGCCTCTGAGATCCTGATGCAGAACTGGGAAGCAGCCATGGAGGACCTCACTCGCCTGAGGGAGACCATCGATAACAATGTAAATGCCCCACTTTTCAGGGTTTCATCCTGCGTTTAGATTTTCTTACATAGACTTTCATATTATCCATTCACTTTCAGTACAGCTGGTATTCTATTCCCCTCACACACCGATTTCAGATTGTTTATGGATATCAAAGTTTTAATCTTGTTACCAAAAATGTTATTTCTTTAACTTTCAGACAGTCAGCTCTCCTCTCCAGTCTCTGCAGCAGAGGACATGGCTAATCCACTGGTCTCTCTTTGTATTTTTCAACCATCCCAAGGGCAGAGACAATATCATTGAGCTATTTCTCTATCAACCTCAGTAAGTGCCTTTTAACACTCTATATCTCTAGTATGTCACACATATATACACACTTACATCCACACATACATCCACACGCAAAACTATAGGACAGAAATGAATGTAGTGATTGAACTGCCCCCATTAAATTCACTGTGTCAGTAAACATAGAATATGTTTTAGTGGTGTGATACATGCATTTTGTGACACATTATATCACAACTTCATTAACATTGATGTCATCATTGTGCATCACATAGGTTGGGCATGTGGAAGAGAATATACTATAATAAATAAATCTCTTTGTTTAGTGCTCTTATTTGGCATAGTTTTGTTTTTTTTTTTTTGTATAACTTATAACACAACTCCAAAAGAAACTGTGCACACAGTTGGCTAAGATCTACTGACTTGGCCTGTCACAATAATTTGGAAGTA
This sequence comes from Periophthalmus modestus, assembly GCA_019594935.1. Classification (NCBI taxonomy): domain Eukaryota; kingdom Metazoa; phylum Chordata; class Actinopteri; order Gobiiformes; family Gobiidae; genus Periophthalmus; species Periophthalmus modestus. The sequence goes on along the minus strand of JAIEZT010000124.1, from coordinate 13,924,480 downwards.
CAATATTTTGCTACAGAGATTACTGCGAATCACAATAATATTGAAATGACTTTATGCCTCTTATACAATATCCTTATAGTTACTTTACTTTACTTTTTCAACCCTCTGCAATAATGGGGAGATTTTTTGTTATTTCCGTTGTAATATAACAAATAACATTTGAGCTGCAAAGAAAATGTACACACCATAAATATATTGAGCCCAAAATGTATTGATTCAGCTAACATATTTTGTATGTCATAGTATTTATTGTGACAGGAGATTTGATGGCATAGAAAAGTAGAAATACACAATTTTATTTGGTTTTGTTAATAACCCAGTCTTGCCTTGTGAATTTTTTTTTTTTTTTTTTTTTTCCCGCTTGAGGGAAATAAAGTAATTGTTTTAATGCTTCTTTTTGAACTCTTAGGTGCTTTCAGAAGTGTATGTTTTCTCTAAGGACCAGACCATGTGTATGTAGATTGGTAACTTTATACAGAAGTTATACACCTATTTTGATGTTTTTACCCCTCCCCCCTCATAATTGTACACATGATTGGGCTCCACAGACTGTACGACCGGCAACCACAACACAGTGCACTCAAATATTCACTTCCCCAAATTTTACTCAGTTTTTAATTTTATTACTGCTGATTAAGGCGACTAGCCAAAAGATTTCTTCTGAAAAGCTCACCCAGCCCACTATGTGGACAAACTGAGGTAGTTTTGTGTGAGCTTTGCTGCTTCACTGTTGAAACCTCATGTTTTTCCCACTGAGGCTTGGCTCAACTCTTGTATCCCATTTTTTGACCAGTACTTCCTTTGGCTGAAGTGACCAGTGCTTGGCCTTCAACTCCACATCTGACCTCTGTTACCCCAGCAGTCTGCACATGGTGGCCAAAAGACTTTTCTCGACAAGCTGCCCTGATTTTAAATAAACTACCCTTCAATAGTGCCATAACTCTTTGTGGCTGTGTAGTATGATGGATATTCTTTGAAAGCTATGACAAAGGCACCATCTCACAGTGCGCCAAGAGAACATATGTGAGCTCCAATTTGATTTCTTGGCTACATGCCTCTGTGACATCTTTAGTAAACCATTAGAGCAAACCTTGTTACTCTGAACCTAAACAAAACAAGTGGAGGTTCCCTGAGTGGTGCTGGGTGAACGGCCCACAGACACGATACAGTGAGTCATGCAGCTACTGGAGCTGCCTCTGGAGAGTGACGAGGTGTAAGTTAATCAGGAACACCACACGGGACACTGCGGCCGTTCTCCGGATCAGTCCTCGTATAGACAGAGATGGGAGAGCTCTTAAATCAGGTCAATGGAGCTTTTGCCTTGCTTCCGTTGGATTTGTTGACTCTAACAGCCTCACGTCTACAGTTGCTTTACTACTTTTTCAAATGCAAGATCCCCCTATAATAGAATTGTTTCTGTAATTTCCACAATGAGTTCTTTTTTCTGTATAATTATATCTAAATTAGTTTCACAATTACTTTAATTGCTAAGCCACAATTTTAAGTTTGTGTGGGACAAGTGCCCAAACGGCCTTGTCTCTTGTGTTGGAGCCAGTTGACCTGTGGTCAAAAAATCAGTCCCTGACAGATTGGATTTCAACTACTGGGTTTGTCCCTGCTCACTGATCTATATCTTCTTACCAGGTTTACGCTTTCCTCCTCCCTCTCATAGGACACTAATGAAAGGGATGGTTTATAGCGTGGACTCATGTATAGTGGTGGACAATCCCACTTAGACATTTATCTCTTGGGCTGCAAAGCTTTTTTTCTTTATTCTAAATGTCAGATCCCAAATAAGCAGCCAGAATGTTATATTGTGTGTCTAAAGTAAAGATCATGTCTTTTCTTACATTGCTTTAATAAGTCATTGCTTTGAACCTTCTTTTTGCAGATACCTGAATGCCATTCAGACTATGTGCCCCCACATCTTGCGTTACCTAACCACAGCCGTCATCACCAACAAGGATGTTCGTAAGCGCCGGCAGGTTCTGAAGGATCTGGTGAAAGTCATACAGCAGGTAACAACCTTTCTTATCATAATTACATGGCATCATAAAATGGTGCATTTGTAAACTAGTTGATATGTAGTGTGGAGTGCATTTGGTGGGTCAAAGAGGAGAAGCCTCTAAACTGTAGCCTTCAAGGATCCCCTCACTGTCTTGGTGCACAGTACACTGTGAGTAATCAGTAAAACATGTGCTTGGATCTCTGTGGCCTCGGGTCAGGTTGTGACTCTTTTAAGCACCATTTGAGACTGTTCAAAGTTCAGATGGGTCTGTTAAGTTTTTTAAACTGTTATCTTTGTTTATCTGCCACCAGGTGGCCATTTCCAATACATACAACATAATATCATGTACTTATATCTAGACCACTTTCACAGCTGTTTTTGGTTAAAATGCACTCCTTTTCAAGCGAGCGTCTGTTGACATTTAGAAACGTATATATTGATACGCTGATAATGATTTGAGATGTTCTTGCTTCACAGGAATCTTACACCTACAAAGATCCAATTACAGAGTTTGTGGAGTGCCTCTATGTGAATTTTGATTTTGATAGCGCTCAGAAGAAACTTCGGGAGTGTGAATCAGTAAGTAACATTTCAGTTCATTTCAGTCACTTCACTTCTCATTGATCTTTTTTTTTTTTTTTTTTTTTTTTTTTTAATACAATCCTGAATCCAATTTCCTATATTTATTCAGGTATAAATTTCAAGCATAATTGCTCCATGTCTACTTTAAAGTTTAAAATTGACTTTTTGGCTTAGTTTCACCTCTATTAATGCTTTTTATTCCATTTATATGTAACATAATCTATTCTTCAGTCTTACAAACTGCAATTTGTTCTTCCCAGGTGACATGACCATTTGGTCTTGTAGTCAAATAGACTAAGGTTGGGGTCATATTGCTCCCTTTTGATCCTTGTTGCTTGACAATGAACTCTGAAAATAAAAAACATCTGTCTGGTCATATGGCCCTTTCAAATAAGTAAATGTTTAGAGATGAAGTCTGTGTTTCCATGAGGTCTTGTTTAAATCTATTATGAAGTAAAAATATCAAATGATGGCAAAGTTGTTTTAACGGAATTATCTACTTCCTTTCAATATTTATTCATAATGTTTTGGTTGTCATTTGTGCTGGTTTGAGGAAATGGACACTTGTCTCTACATTTTAGGGCTTCGTTTGTTGGTTTTAAGCTCGCTTCCGCTCTATTGGCACTCTCCTGTGTTTGTCCTCCATGCTTTTAACATCAACCCACTTGTCTTATCTACACTTGTCAACTTAAGTTATATCTTTGTCTTGCTCTGTTTACAAGCCCTCTGTAGTTCACAAATTAGCACTGGTAACGCATAACTTTGCAAACCATTTTTGTCTGTTATGGTCCACACAGGAATTCACCTATATGTAAGATATTGTACATTTGCCGATGCAATTCAGAAGTTGTCTTGACTGACTTTGGTAATGTATTATTTTAGTGCTATTCAGAGGTCAATTTTATTCCTGCAGCAGTATACTATTTTCTTGATTTTTAATTCTCTGTGGTTTGTACAATGATTTGGCCTACTTTCAAACTGTGGGTTAAGGTTGGTTGAAATGGCCCATTCTAGAACTTTTGTTTCCTTCCCACTTCACCCCGGTTTTGGAATCGCTGTCAGATGTTAGATGCACGTTTAGGAATGCGAAGTATATCCTTACCTACAGTCAAGCACTCAGATTGCACATAAAAGAGCTCTCCTCAAGCTACTTTCAAAATTTGTTTAAACTTTGTGGTCTGAATCCCAGATGACAGTAATTAGGGCACTTGGTTGTTCAAAGTTTATCAGTCCAAGATAAGCGTTGTTGTAGTTGAAATGTGTTTGGCCAGATAGTGCCATGTAGTTGGGACTTATTTAAGCAAAACTGCGTGCAAATCGAGTCATTTTGAAGCCTAAGGAAACAGAAAGCTGGGAATTGTTGGAAAGCATTTTTAGATACCGTCTATGATGAGAAATGCTGGACACAGAAGAATTGGAAACAAGAGGTTTTGGACAATTACTCCGTAGATGAGCTAGCATTTCAAATAAACACAACCTACCTGGCTTTTAAGTAGCGGTCAGTTCTACTGTATTCCACTACTGAATCATATTTGCCTACTGTTAAAAGAATAAAATCTCTTAAAATACTTTTTTTCCAAACTCTAGTGCATGTGCTAGTTCTAGTTGTGCTCAAGATTCTCGGTAGTTCTTCTGTTTGTTTCATTTATAGTCAATTTTATTTTTTTGTTTATTTTTGCGCTTTTTCAATGTTGTAATCTGAAGCGTGTTTTGCACTAGTGTAGACCTGGTTTAGAGGCTGTACCTAGTCTAAACCTTGCAGTTCCAGTTTAAAGCTGGTTTAAATCTGAAGGTACTCTGAGAGCAAAATATTTTCATAAGTGATACTTTATGTGAATAGTTTGAACCACTGCTTTATACAATTCTTCTGATTTTTATTCTTTCAGGTTCTGGTGAATGACTTCTTCTTGGTTGCCTGCCTGGAGGACTTCATTGAAAATGCCAGACTCTTCATTTTTGAGACCTTCTGCAGAATTCACCAGTGCATTAGCATAAGGTTGGTTTAATATTACATTTTCAATATAAATGGGGCATTCTTTTCTCAATGAATCTCACATCTCCAGACAGTCAAAAAAAAGCAGAATTTGAACATTCTTTTTTACATCAGATACGATGGTTCCTATCATTCAGTGCTATAGAACAGGAAGGAGTAAAAAAAAAAAAGTAGATTTGAAACTACCTAAAGGCCATGTGTGAGCGGTAATAATCTGGCCAGATATTTCACCAAACGACGACAGAACACTGTAATATGCCCTAACAGCTTGCATCTGTCACTGTGACAGCCAGTTACTCCCGCAAGTGGCAATGGAGGCCCTTAATCCCACTCAACTTTTTTTTTTTCGTCAAGTAAGGCTGCAGCTATTGATTTATTTAAACAAATATTCATCAAGTAATTTTTTTTTGCGTTCCTTAAAATATTCTTCAAAGCATGTTTGATCTTTTAAGTTACGGTTTATAGTTGCAACAAATGAGTATTTTTGTATAAAATACAATTTTTATTCTTAACTGGACGTCAGTATGTCTCCAAAATGGCAACATTTCACTGGGATAGAAGACACACCAAAAATGTATAATGTATATTATTACTGATTTTCTTGTCAACAGATTGTATTGTAAACAGGCTACATTACATCTGAACTACAGTTACAGTATGAATTTATTTAAGTTTATGTCACATTACCTCAGCTAAGATAAGAGTTAACATCTGTGCATGTTTATGCTGTCATGTTGTGCTTTGAGAACTGTGCTCTGCAACACTTGTGGTAATTTTTCACTGAGTTTGCCGCACTTTCTCCATGTGCAGTTCACTTTAGCCTCCATCTCTTCACCCCTTGTTGCAGCCTTTTATTTGACTGGTTTGTTTTCATCATCATGGTCCTTCGCCTTCTCACTCTCAACAAAACCGCTCCCTAAACTCACTTGCGGATCTCTGTGCAGAAACAAGCTCCGTGCAGAAACAAGTGCCATAATGGTTTGCGCACTCTGTGCACTTCAGTTTCATGCAGTTTTAATTCATTAAATTTTAGAAATTGAGGCAGTTAAATGATAATCAAGGCTTTTTTTTTTTTTTTCTTTTTCAAATTACTTGATTTACTTTAATCGTTTCAACTATTGTGAAGTGCATTTGACAGAAACATGACCACCCCAGATTCATTATAGATTGTCTAGTCCTAATTTTAGCTAGTTGGTTTTGGAACATAATTTATGCAGATTTGTGAAATAATTAAATGTTTTTTCTAAATCTAATGTGCTAAAATGTGCTTAAGAATGCAATGTTTCATGGTACTATTAAAATGGGAGTGCAGTGAGATTAATCACAATGCAAAAGTGAATAATCAGTTTTTAAATTGACTGACAGCACTATTTCATATTGCGTGTGTATTGCCCTCTCCTCATAGCCTCTGACACTACACATTTCTGTGATTAGCTAGTGTAGGACATAAGTGCTTCCAGGACTCGGCAGGTTACCATGCTCTCTAAACTTTTAGGACCACCTGTTCAGGGCCAATTCATAGAGGTCACAACATGGACTGTTCAAGTTGCTCTTACGAGCTACAACTTATCTACTCAGTTTTTAAAGCTTGATTTGGAGTGAGAAGGTGATTTGTCCTCTTCTGCCTTTTAACCTTCATAATGATATTTTTTTTAAAAACAGAACCAAGAAATGTAGTCAACACTAATGAAACCAAACATTAAGCAGGGGTGTAATTACATTTGATTTGATATCTTCTTCCCATTCATATTACTGCATCAATTCTGAATTCATCTATTCCAATGTGCAAATAAGTAGGACTTTTATCTTATATTATTATCACAAAACCATATCAGATCATGATTGTCCATAAAGTGTTAATTGGCATCGACAGATTACACGGCTAATTTATTGAATAACATGCTACATCATACAGAATTCTCACCGGAAATTAATTGAATCCTTTTACATTGCATTGAGAGCAACATATAGAATCAGAGGCTGTAGTCAAGGTTGAAAAAGTGGAATATGATCAGGGTCTGTCGAAATCTCCAGTTGCAGATTGTCTGGAATTGATTAGCAGTGCTGGTTCTTTTTGGCAGACTTACTGCAATTGGATCCATTTACTTGTTAAGGACCACAAAGGTTAGTGGTAAAGCTTAAAGAGGAAGTCAAATGGCAGATTTTTTTCTTCTCACATTTTCACTTTTTGATTGGTGTTTGTTGGCCTTTCTAAAATTGGAATATGAGGGTAGTCTCAGGGATTTCCATGTTTATTGTAGATGGATTATGACAATCAACAAAACTTTTTTAGTAAACACACAGATTCCAAGTCATTAGTCTGCTGCCCAGAAGACCTCTGCACCAAGGCAGACGCCGAATGAATTTGGCTCTGTTTTAATGAGGAGGTTTTTACAGCTGTTGGTCATGTTGGTTTAGCAGATATTTAGCCTGCCTTTAGCCCAATTTTCAGAGTAAACTTGAACAGAATTTGTCATAATTGAGTTGTTTTGTGCTCTAATTAAAATCTTATGTAAAATGTTCCTTAGGCAGTGTGAAAATTCTGTACTTGTTGTTTGCAGACTATCAAGTGTTTCCGGTTTCCTTTTTTGGTTTGATTCTCTGGGTTTTGTTCTCTCTCCCTTAAATGCTCATTTTCCTTTGAAAATTAATGTGTCAGTTGGGCAGGCTTTTCATGTTCCCTGGACTCTATTTGTACACAAAATATTAGTATTTGGAACAAATATCCTGGGTGCAATACTATAGACCTTTCCCACCTCACGACTTGGCTGTTTAAAAGACCACACTGATTTTTGGTTTCCTTGAAATATTTCCCAAAGCCCAATATGAGCTTGGTCCAAATACTATCATATGCTATTGTTCAACACTGTATTTATTTCAGGCAGTTAAGTGCTACTTGTGGGATGTCTCATCCTCTCCTTACCTAAGAGTGTTAAACCCAGTGCTTGACCCCCCTTGGGTGTGAAGTTGAAGATCAGGAACCAGGGAGAGTAGCAGGTAGAATGAAAGTGATCTCCAGTACCCAAAGGAACAGGATATTGGTTAAGTAAAATAAAACCAGGTTTGGAGGTTGTCTTCTTGGTTTAAGGGCTAAAGGATGTCAGTTGTGTTGACTGCTTTAGTCAGACCCTTCCTCTCCCACATCACTTTTTTCCCCCTTCGTTTTGACTCTCTGAGGTCTAGGGGTGGCTGTTGAGCACTTTTTCCTAAGACTCGAGATAAAACTTTTGTGTGATATACAAATGTGTTTCCGGAGAGGTAAACACTCCCAGACTTTGTATTATAAATTAGATTAGGGGGCTTTGGCTGGTAAAGGCCAGGGCTCTGGGCCCTTTGGGGCTCTGTGTTCCTGTGTTATGCAGTATAGATCGCATTTAATAGGGTTTGGAGTTGGGAAAACTCCCTAGTGAGGAAACCTGATCATTTTTGTTTTGATCGTCATATCTGACCTGGACTTGACTGACATGTGCCCCCACTTTACCAAATGGCTAAACGAAACCCACAGAACCCCCACACAGCAATTACCCAATTAAGTGTGTAAATTCAGAGTTAATTGTAAATTATATTCAAATTTAGCTTTCATTTATTTCATTTTTGATTTGTAAAAAAGGCAATTGATAGAAGCAATTCTTTTCAGTTTTATGTAAACGCATAGTAAAAAAGACTGCAGTTACATCTGTTGCTATTATAGTACATACTAATTATACATGGGATTCATTTTTTTTTTTTTTCAAGACCCTTAAGCCACTTCCTCTGAACTTAAACTGTACAATTTCCTTGATGTTACAAATGTGACCATAATTACTTGCATATGTTATCCATCAAAAACTGCACTTGCGTCATTAGACAGCTGACACTTCTCTATACTCATTAGTTCTCTGATAAATATCTTTTGAACCTATTTAGTTGTTATGGACTGTCTTCCACAAACTTTGGTATACTAGATGCCCTGTAATGTTAATACATTTGTTTTAACCCCCTAAGCTAAACAGAAATAAATATATATCCACATCTAGTTGGGCTTTAATTGGCCCAAGTCCCAGTTAACTTTTTGAAAAAGCTTTAAGATGACACAAATGTAGCCTAAAAAAAGAGCAGAGGAGTTGGAAAAGAAAGGCGGATGCCCTGAAAGAGAGATGAGCCGGTATCTAACACTAAAGCATGTAAGCACATTATTATTAGGCATGCTTAATCTGTCACTAAAACTTTGAATGGAGCATAAATGCTGTATATTTAACATGACGAATGGCATGAGCATGGGTCAGGCCCAGACATACAGGGAATAATTTGTTGGGTTCGGACAATACATGAGCTGTATTTCTTTGGTCCCGATCTAAACTCCACTTTCCGGAGACCATGCAGCGTAAAGGACCCATGCACAAAAGGGGAAAAAAATAAAATAAAAAGGGATCCCGTCTCTGACTGTTAGGTGGGGCCCACAAACAGTGATGAAATGTTCCCCCTCTTTCCCAAATCAATTCCTAGTTGCACCATTCTCCAGCTCTCTGCCCATCATGTTTTGCCAGCAGCACAGCTTCTGTGTGCTCTGTGAGTGCTGTGTCTACCACACAGGTCCGTGTCACTCCACGCCTTTTTCCCCTCTCTCATCCAAATAGTGCATCCTAACCCATTACATAGCTATGAGAAGAGCCAACAACACAGAGCTTAAGTCCAAGAGTTTCTGATCCAAACTTAACTCAGTGTCCCAGCAGCAGACAGACGTTTGCTATGTTGTAGTGCATTAAGTGCAATAAGAGCTTAGGTCTATTTGTCATGAGGAGCTCTACGTCTGCAGAGCCACTGCCTGATCTGCGCAGCCTAGTACCATAGGTCTAAAGTGTATCTCTAGTTCAGTGCTGTTACTAAGTTGTTAGTTTGACAACAACTGCTCTAAGCCAACTTTCATTTGCACCTAAGTGTGAAGACACAGCACAGGCTGAGCCCAACTTAAACAAGAGCAAATAAACCTAATAAAGTTAAAATAGAAAATGCAGGACAAGGCTAGAAAACATAATAATTAAATATATAATAGCCTATATTATAAAATTACAAGTGAAATAATACTAGGTGTGATGTGTTTAAGCACTATGTAACTTTTGGTGAGTTTTTTTCTTTGATAGTTGGCCACTTTCTAGAATATTCCAGGCAGACAAAGATTCAAGTCTGAGGAGAGGCACACAATAAAAATGCCAGATAGATGTGTTTAATGCCATACTTTGAAACATTACAGGCAGTTCAGCATTGTAGAAGAAACGGTTCCCCCAGAGTTACATAGTGACCATTTAAAATGTGCAAAACACACAAAATATAGTCTGTTTTTTAAAGAATTTGCCTCCTGTTAAATGTTGTTTACATGTAATCTATTGTCCATGCACAGAACGGCCAAAAGAACCACCAAAAACAGCAAACCTATCAGGCTGGCCCATGTAAAAAGGCTGGTGCTACTGTTGAAAAGCAGTTAAAGAGACAAAAATGACGTATAGCCTAAATTTATTATATTTAAAGTTAATTTTTTATTTTAATTTTTTCTTTAACCCCTGTGCAAGTGAAAAAAGTGGTTGAGTGACTAACACACTCAGCAATAAGGTTGTGGGTTTAAATCTGAGTGGACTTTTGCCAAGCACTCTGGTTTCCCTCATTAACCCAAAATATGGCTGGTAAAATTGTCCAGCTAGGGCCTAAGCCTATTGCAACCTCTGGAGATGGGACCCCAGGCGTTGCACTGCCCCTCAGAAGGATAGATCAAATCCAGAGGACAAGTTTCTAGTGAGATTACCAATGTATACCTTAATCTTAACGCAACTTTAACCTTGCTCTTCAATGGACCCTGATAACATTGATAATATCAAGTGGTTTGCCACCATAAGATAAAAATCTCCTGGTTGGCAAGCTTTACTTTTTATGACCAATTCTTAAAGCCACCATCTGTAATTGGGGTGGCCGACTCGCCGCTCATGTATTCTGACATATTGTCACTAGATGCTGACTGTGTTATTGCAGTTTGATCTTCTGCCAGGCCAAAACTGGCACACTGTCAGAGCACAGGTGAGCCTGAACAAAGGCCAGGTGAGGGGAGGGCGAAGAAGTTTTACATCTGCCATCTATTGGTGGAAAAAATCTAATAAACTTGCAGTTGATATCTTCAAGTAACCATACCTATTTGCCAAAATATTGTAAAGTTATTGTAGTGACACCATTTATCTAGCAAATGACTTCAAGAAATGTTTTTTGGGGGTCAGAATCTAATTGCTTTAGTAATTATGAACAGAGCACACAGGGGCTGGATATTTCTTGGACCCTTATATAAAATGTGGTAGACATGTAGGCTTGTGGGGGTCAGATAGAAGGAAAGCAGCAGGAAATATGGGGGAAGGGGGTTACCAAGTGGGGTCTTGAGTTATTTTGAAAACCACAAGGGAAGGCAGCTGCACAGGGAAAGCTTTGGATCAAAGAATGCCAGCCACCCGGGACCCTCTCGCCTGCTGCCATGACACATCTACTGGTGCTCCATTTAAGGGACAGTTACTGTAAGATCACCGTCACAAGCAGCTAAAGGAGGTGTGTTTCTCAAAATCCTATTAAGATTGGAATTTGATGGTTATAGTGAACGAAGGATTACAGCGTGTTGTCAGGCATCAAAGTCTAACATTTTCAGTGGACTCTTCATGTTGGATGTTTGGATGACACTTTGGGTAATGTCTTTACAGTATGTTGGCAGACAAGCTCAACATGACACCCGAAGAAGCAGAGAGATGGATCGTGAACCTGATTCGTAATGCCAGACTGGATGCCAAGATTGACTCCAAACTTGTATGAATTTTTCTTTTACTTAAATAAATACTGTAGAAAGCCTTATGTTCTGTCTGACTTGTAAACCCTGAAGTCACTTTGTTTTGTGATTCTGTTTATTCAAAGGTAAGTGCAAGCAGCGTATCCCTTATTTGGTTCCTTTTGGAGGCTTCATTTCAAATGTACATGTTTTGGCATTCACATCAGAGCAGTTCTCTGTAATCAGCAAATCATAGCCCATTTCTTTGGAATGACATGGAATTATCTGGTTGTGCATAAATATGAATGGTGCAGACTCCTGTTGGTGTTTATAGGATTGTGTCTGTGAGATCAAAGACACTTGGCTCATCGGCTGTTTGTGTAAATTTATTTTTCTCTGTATTTTAAGGGCCATGTGGTTATGGGAAACAACGCCATATCACCTTACCAGCAAGTGATTGAGAAGACCAAGAGCCTTTCGTTCCGAAGCCAAATGTTGGCTATGAACATTGAGAAGAAGCAGGCCCACAGCAACAGGAACGAAGTGAGCCACACTGAAAGCACAGAGCATCCTAAAACACAAGCTACACTTTGTTTCCCAATCAAACATCGCGCCCTGAACTAATTTGAGCTGCGCAAAGTTCATGGTAACCTTTGCACAATCCAGAGGACTCAAATGATCAGCTCAGGAGAACAAGGCCAAAGAATGTAGATGGGCAAATGCCAACAAAAGCTCCTTTTACACGAATTAAACCAGTAATGGCAAGTTTAACAGAGCAAACGCTTTCATCCCACCATCCATTCTTCAAAGGCCTAATGACAAGGTAGATTCCAAACAACCATAAAATGCTGGCCTGAGCATAGTGACTCAGCACAGCAACATAAATAAGGTGGACCCTTGCACTGGGCTTTTGGTGAACATTAGTCAAAACGCTGGAGTTCCCTGCACTTAAGAGCTGCCACAGATGTCTAGCCGAGGGTCCAGTCATTGCATTTAAGTGTGTTTTTGATGTTGACCTGACACATGTTAGTGGTATGTAGATGTAAGTACCAAAACTACTCAGAATGTCAAAATCACTCTCAGAAGTTGAAGCTCTAGAAGACAGGTCAGTGTGAGTGAAGAGGTTGACAGCTTAGACACCTAACATGCAGTGGCCTTGGTGCTGTTAAGTGTTCACCTTTTTAAATGTGGGCACTTGGAACTATTGTTAATGTGCCCAAATACTCCTCCTCCCTATTGTTTGAATATCGTTGGCCATAATCCTGTCCTGTAAAAACAAGAATTTTCCTCTTTAAGGACTTTTTGTAACTAACGAAAAGAGCCACAGAGCACTATTACATCCTGCTGTCCTCAAGGCTACAAATCACAAGCTTATAGAAAGAACATTCAGCCATCAGGGCAGCCTGTTTAGGGTTCCTGTCAGCCCAAATAGCCACTCAGTGTTTACAAGCAGAAACGCACATTACACACTGTGACCCTTAAAAGTGCTTGCATATGTCTGCTACAGTCACATTTAGTTTGACAAATTTCTATGAAAGAAAACGTATAGAAAGAAAACTTTTTTTTTTTTTTTTTAATTTCCATTACCTTTTTTTTTTTAATTATTATCTTTTGAATTCTATTTGTATTATGTAAGTATATTGACATGATCAAAACATACCAATGTTTTAAAATCTGATATTTTATATTACTTATTTTTGGTTAAACTCTGTCATATAAGTCTTCATTTGTTGCACCCACACTGGTCATTTGTTTGAATTTGCACCAATTTGTATATATTTTTTTGTCTTTCAGACACCAAACTGGGCAGGCCAGGACGCTGGGTTTTAGTGTCACAAAGAAGACAGATGGTTATTTCACTGCCTTTTTCCACACTTGTTTCTCAATGAGTACAGCACAATTTTGTACTTTAGTCAAGTCATCGCCAATTCAATAAAAAGTGACCAACAAACAATTTTCACCCCTGACTGGCTTATTTCTAGTGCATTACAATTCACAGCTGAGGTTTGTGTGGTCAGACTTTTTTTTCTCTATCAGTAATACTTGATGAAGTTTTAATGTGTGCATTGAGTCACTTGAGTGGGACAGTTACGATGTGCCCGTGTGTGCACAGCAATGACGAATGTCTGTTTAGTCTGTTGGTTTTATGGCGTTTTAGTGGTTCAGTTTTTACAGAGGCAAGCCTTGAGTGGATGTCAGCAGCAAGGGGCAAGCAGAGGTGATGTACAGTTACCAGTGGTCACACTCTCTGCCAGTCATCCTGCCCATCGGAGAGCACATGAGGGAGCCATAAAGAACCATTAGCCAGACGGACACAATCTTTTTAATGTCCTGGCCCGCCCCCGCCTCTCTGCACGCTTCGACCTTCTCATAACTCAGTGCACTGCCCTCCTCCCCCTGCCTCCTTTATCGCAATTGCTCACAAACTAAGTCTTTCATTCCTTCACATGTCTTTAATTTCCCTTTTTTTTTTTTGCACAGATTATATATTTGGCAGAAATGTATGTAATGATGTCGGCATTATGAGCCTGAATCAAAAGTAGGAATATCACAAATTTATCATCATCTGCTTATAGTTTGATCGGTGCTTGATATTGTCTATATGCTAAAAAGACAAACAAAATAATTGAATTTGGGTTGTGGCTATTTACTACTTTTCCTCAATAGTGTACATTGTGGTTTATTTATCATTCTGTTTTGATAACTGCTAAATAAATTGAAGAATTGAAGATGCCAAACAAACTTTTACATGTTTAGAGTAATAGTATCTCATTATAAACTTGCCTCTCTTTAAGCTTTGTAGGCTTTTTTTTTTTTTTTTTTTTTTTTTTTATGAACTGTTGAGTTGAGTGATGACTTTTTTACTGTTATTGTTAATGCAGATCCAAAATGAAAAGCACTGATCCCCAAAGATGCAGAAGTCACACATTTTTTATGGACCTCCTAACATTTACGTAAACTATCAATTATGTTATTTCAGCTTTGTTTATGAATGTCACCTGGCATCATTTCTTTTTCAGAACCGCAAATGTGAACCAACAATAGATTGAACTTTCTGTTCTTCTTACTCAGATCTCCCTGACATTTGGGTGATTGTGTCTGAGATGACCACTCTGGCCTCTGATTCTTTTTTAGTCAAGTGTGACAGCTTCCAAGAGTGGAAATCATCCAGTCGAGACATTTGATGAAGAGAGCGCATACAGCGGCCCGCCTTCATTGCTGTTATGGCATTAAGGGCTTGGAGCCAGGCCATCCAAATGCTGACATCACCTCCACTTGTGTGCACTACTCCAGGGAGGGAGAGGGAGGGCAGCAGTGGTGCTGTGGAGAATAATGTGATTGGTTTACCGGGCTCCTCCATGACACATCATGAAAATAAAAGTACTCAAGGCCTAAATTATCACACTCACCTTTCCAATGCATACTCAGATGTTGTTTTAGAGAGCAGTCCAAACCAAGTGCTGGCCTGAGGCGGGCAGTTTGCTGACCACAGTGTCTGTCACTGTACTGTGAATAAATAAATAAACATAGCCGGGACAAAGGTCACCATAAGTTTTGGGAGGGATTCAACTATGACTACTCCTTTTTGGACATATTGTTTAAGGTTTCCCCTCTATATTTTGTGTCTTTGCAGTGATGAAATGGAAGATGGTACTGTGTATTTTACATCTTTCCACGTTTTGTTGGTTTATGCACAGCCAAGGGAATTTTAAAATATTTCTTGAGATTTTATGGCCAGCTGCTGCTGTATTTTAACAAAGATACATATAGCCTATACATACAACTGGTTGAACCGGCTTCGTTGCGAATTTATTGGTTATTGATTTGCTGCAGTCCTCTATAATTTGGCTTAATAAATAAAAAGATTAAGTGCCACACCTAGTGGCAGAAGGGGGAAGAGCAGCCCAATTGAAGTTAAAGAGCCAGAGAATGAAGTTATTTTAAAGTGATAACATACGCAATAAACAACAGTCTGCTACATTTTTGCTATTATTTACGGAAAGTTTGAGCAATGTAAGCAGATTATTTGGTGTGATCAATTACGCTGCTATAATAATGAGCTTTGAGTTGAAAGAGGAACAGTGGGGGTTTGTGGGCACACCGTAAAACAGGCGTGACGACGGGCTTGTCCCGTGTGCACCCCTCATTACGCACATTATTCTACTAATTGCTCTGGGGTGCAACTTGGTTATCTATAATGGCCATCATTGCCTACATTAAAATGAGAAGCCAGGACAACTGACTTGGTGGGAAATAAGTCTCGAACTTTTTATATAGTTTACTTAGTATAAAACATTAAAACAACTTTCTGTTTGCTTTGTTTAAAGCACTGGGCTATGTGAAACCTCTCCAAACGTGCTTTTTACGCTCAGACTTGGCTACATAAGCATTCCGTGATAAATTGGCCAGTGAAGTGGAGTAGGTGGGAAGACATGGCACGGAGTACTTCACTAAATGACATATTCAACACCTTATACAACGAGAAACTCAAACCGAAAGACCCACACGTGACATCTGCGCCGCGCTATATGAGAAAGGGCAGCAAGCATCAGGACCAGTCTGGAGTCAGTCATCGTTCAGTCTCAGCAGCAGCAGCAGTGCGCACAACACTCGCCGGCGCTTGTAGTTTCAATAAAGAGACACGTGAGTTACTTTAGTCTCTTCTACAGGACAAGGACCAAACGAATATGAGCCAGGATCAGCAAGGATTTTAACCTCTTTATTCACAAAGAAGAAATTCGTTTATCACCCTTCTCCGCCGGACCTCTCTTGTAGGGTACTCTGCCGAAGAACTAAGTTTGTCCTGAACATAGAAGGGATGCTGCATGTTTCCGAGCCACACTTGCACTCCGAGGGAACGTAAAAGTACTTTATTTGATGCAAGTTGACGGCTATACTTTTCTAAGGAACGATTTCGGTGACTATTACGCACTCGTTTTGGAGCGGTACTCGTTTGAGCGGTACGCGAGTCTTTCAACACATTTGCACCTATAAGACCCATAGAACTACGCTTTAGTCCTTACACATATCATTGTTTAGGAAGTTATTGTTCAATCACAATAACCTGCTCTTTTCCTTCTTCTCTTAGCGCATCACAAAGTAGATCCTTTCTGCTGATTGAAGGCTGCGTTTGGGAGCGCTGCATAAAATGATCCCAACGGGCGACGTGTTATCATGTCGCATCTCGTCTGATGTTTGACACATTTGAAGAGAAGGAAACTGGAGGTGGACATTTAAAAATCTGCCAAAGCCAAATAACCTGCACCACCCGAACCTTCTTCGTTTTCTTTACTGGAGTCCGAACAACGACACCGCCGGCCAGATGCAGTTTCGACTCTTCTCTTTTGCCCTGATCATATTGAACTGTATGGAGTACAGCAACTGTCAGGCGCCGTCGCACCGCTGGAGAAGAAACAAAAGAGGTAAAATGAGGTTAAAGCATACTTACACCAGCCACATGCAGACACTGACTGTAACAGATGGGAATAGGTTTGGTGCTGCTGACATAAGGGTCAGCCTCTGTATGGGCATCTTAGAGCGCGCACCTACATCTCCAGATTGATGAAAGCAGTCTTTAATTCATAAGCACAGATCACTTTCAACACGTTAAGTCGGCGTCCTCACAGTACTTTTCACAGATGTTTTAAAGACCCACATTTAATGCGTAAAGCGTGCGTAAAATTGGCAACGAGCGCATTTGTCAGAATTAATAGGAAATTGGCCGCTTGTCTGAAACCATCCTATTACATTCAACAATAAACTGTGGTCTCTGATATTATGGCCCCAAAGTGGCCAACAAAGGACGCCCTGTTTTATTTCCACGTGAAACTGATAAAAGCTGCTGTTTGCTCGAAGGAAAGGAAAGTCCTTGGATAAATTGATACTGAAGTCACCTCTTTTCATTTATAAGTTGCAGATTACCACTCCAACTTCAGTTAAGCTGCTTTTAATTGATCTCATAACCATTTTTGAAAAGTTGGCAGGGGTATCTGCATGACAATCACTCCTCAGTATAGGAGAGGATATAGGCAGTTTTGGGGGAGATCAGCCCTTTTGTAAATACACTGGAATGAATTGGGAGACAGCCGGATTAGGAAAGTTACCCCCACTCTCTTTGCGGAGACCTGATCAGATCAGTGACATAACACGCAAATCCTCCGAGTGACCGTGAGACCAGACTGGTGTGTAGACCATTAGTGGGTAGTAATGGTAACCGACGCACAAAGTTACAGTACAGGAGAGAAGTCAGGGGAGTGGGAGGGGGTCTTGTAAATTGTAAGGCAATCACAGATTTAATCATATACGCTGCGTGCCAGGGGGAACCTCCACACTCTGTAAGCCCTCCACTGCCCATCTGCAAATAATCAGCCAGTCACTGCGAGGTATTGGCACACACACGTTTTTCAGCCCCTCTGTGCATTTCTTGGTGTGATCTTGTGCATTTAAGTCCATTTTCTTGCTTACTTTTCTGCAAGGCATATAGGCTGGTATTTTGGAAGCAAAGTTAGAGTTGCTGTGCGTTTTAGGAGCCAGGTTGTGTGAAAGAAAGGGAAAGAGTAAGACGAAAAGGAGTGCTTACCACTGTGGATGAGATCAAGAGGTTAACTTATACATTTGACCCCAAGAAGAGATTTAGGCTGAGCACCACATAAGCTATACATTGTTTCAGCAAGTTACGTGAACGGATGTTACACTTGTCAAAGTAATCCAGTGCAAAAATGTACAGGTTTCACTGTGCTCTCTCTGTATATGTGTGTATGTGCTCGCTGCAAACTTTTGAGCCAAAAGTGCCATTCTTGCAAAGAAGTGGCAGTCTGCCAAGAGTTTTTGGTATTTGCTTACTTCCTTTATTTATCATGGTTATATTGAAAGAAGCATGTGTAAGGGATCCATTGTCCAATAGCCCCAGAAATGCCTGAATATTTTTCTAACCCTCAAGGTTTCTGTGACAGCTTTATATACAGTCTGTCTGGCATGCACGGGGAGCTATCCAAACCATTCAGGAGTGTTGAGACCCAGACACATCCCAAAAACTCAATTTGGCTTCAATTTGGTAATGTTTTGCATGTAGCAAAACACAATATACCTTACCCTTTTTACATGCATGAGTGAGCATTTATGGTTTGTACCTAGTCAAGTGTCCAGAGCTGTCGATGCAATTATAATTAGAATACGTCTGAAAGAAGAAGGGGGGAAATGCTTGAAGTGGAGGAGATAGTGATCACTGTGTGGTTTTGAGGACAGATCTTGTCTTGCTTGCACACTACATGGCATGACCCAACCTCTCATTTGCTTGTGGTTATATAGGTGTCATTTTGTATTTAAAACACATGGCAAAATGTATTAAATTTGCACCTCTTTACCCCTTATCCTGCCCACTAAGAACAGGGATATTATGCCAATGAGGCCTACCATGATATCATAGTTAGACACCGTAGTATAACTTTCATTTTTATTTTCTGGCTAATGATGCCACCTGCTGACTACATAAAATCAGGCTTGAGTAGCAAATGTTGCCTGGAGGAGTAGATATAAGCAGTGAGCCTCCAGATGTTTGAACAGGTAATGGGTACGTAATAGCAGTTGAAGTGGTGAAAAGTTGCCATGTGATACCGTTAACTCTACCACATGTGTGTCGCTTGAGACAGCAAAGCCAACATTCAATTCCCAATAGGAAGCGTCTTGTTTAAGATCATTTGCAGGTGTGTAATGCATTACTGCACACCACATTCTCCAGTGTTGTGAAGGACAAAAGTGATTAAATGAAATGTATAGGGTGGAGGTAGTGAGGTCAGAGATCCTTGACATTTTACATGGTGTGTTACAAGGATTTATTCATGATTTCAAGGTCCACAATATTGCGTCTTTTGTGCAATGTCATGAAATTGCTTAAATGTTAAATGTACTGATGAATGACTACATTTGTAGATAAAGAAAAAAAAAAAGCAACTTATACAACATGTAATTCAATTACCTTTTTATTTCCTATCACAAAAGCATAAAATGATATAGAATAAATAGGCAAACAGGCCACATCCCTTGTCCTTAATTTCATCATCAAGTGGGGGAAAAAAAGCAACTTTAATTTGTACACAACACCTGTGCTTTTTGAGCTCTGGAAATCACAGTTTGCTGTCCACCAAAGCCCTGCACTGAGTCCCAAGTTTGAGGGTGTAAGTGTTAATGTTGGACCATGCTACGTGAGCGCAATATAATACGTTGATTAAGTGCCTAACAGGGAGGAGAGGGAACACTCCAAGAAGCTGCCTTTGCCACTTTTGCCTTTCGGAAAATGTGAAAAGGCCTTACAAAGATGGCATGTCTGTTAACAAGGCTTTCTCACATGATGCTCCTCTAATCCAGGTGATGGGAGCACTGGATCCTGACCGTTTTATTCCATTAGACCCCAGCTTTATGGGCGACTTGTTGTCTCTGTGCCAGGGGCTGTCCAAAGATTGATCGCTTGACAGAATGCTGAAAAATGATCTCGCGTTTGACAGCCATCCGTGTTCTTTTCTCAGTTCTGGTAAGGGGGAAACCGTTGGGATAGTGGTGTGATTGGGGGTGTTTTAGGGGATGAGGAAGGCATATTTAAGCAGATCAGCTGGAAAAGGCTGAATGTGAACAGCATCACCTGAGAGGGATTAGAGAGAGCTGAGACTTGACCTGAGCCGCGATCTCCAGCGTCAAGGAACAGAGCTCTGTGTCTTTGCTCTCCCAAGCCAAAAAAACATGTCGCCCTGTACATTAGAGCAGTTTTGCTTTATGACATCTTCCCTCCTGTACACATTAGTGTACTGTTTTGATAAAATATGCAAATACTTTGTCACAACTAAAACTAAGTGCATGGAAATTGTTTGACATGATAGAAAACTTTTTTCATGTTTTCCCCAGTAACACTTAATTTATGTCTTTGGAAAAGTTGCTTCACAAATCTTGATTTTTTTTTTTTTTTTTTTTTTGCTAAGGTTCCACTGTAGAAAATAGATGAGCAAATAGTTAATGCAATTTGTAAGGAACTTTGAGTCTCAAACAACAAGAACTGCATTAGAACAATATATACTCAATATGAATGCAATGTGTTGATACTTTTATTAACTGTTTTTAATGCTAAGTGGCTTATATTATAACATTTAGAGCTGCCCGTGGGTTCTACAGTGAGTTTGTAAGATGGATCAAAATAAATCTTGCAGGTGCATCTTTCCAAAATAAGATTCATATTGGCAAACACCCTCTTCCCCATCTAGCCAATCACCAGTCTTGCCTGTGCATGTCCATTAGAAACAATGATACTCTTACACACACACACACACACACACACACACACACACACACACACACACACACACACACACACTATTGATAAATCACATTAGTCTGACCCTGCTGGAGAAAGACTAGCTCCTTGTTTGACCCACTAACCCATGCATGTCGATCCCGGCCTGTAGTGCGACTCCTGCTCCAAGTCACAGCGGTATCAGATGTGTCTGCTGAAAGGCGCCTCAGTGTGCTCGTGCCATGCTACCCCACTCGGAAAGCCCACCAGAGGAAAAAACAAGCAGTGGCATGAACTTTCTACTGGCCAGAACCACACAGGGATTCTTTCTTTCCCATGTGACATTCAGGGATGAGCTGGCTCGCTTTTCTTTGTTTTCTCAAGGAGAGAGAGAGAGAGAACTATTTCAGTATACCTTGTCACAACTCCAAAATACAGTAACATTGAATACAATTATGGATGGTTTGCCTTATGTTTCAGGGGATGGTGTTCCTGATCTTCATTCCTTTTGGTTATTGAATTTTTCCCTTTGGGGTCGCCATACCAAACAATCTGCTTTGTAGTGTGCAGCAACTTGCATATTGATTTAGAAAATGTTTTATGCACTCTGCCCTCCTGGCTAACCTGTATGTATAGAAACACTGGCTTGTTGTGGATCCACTGACCCAGCTATTTTAGACATTGGACAGTTTTCTGAAGTAAAATGTATTGTGCTAACAGCATTATTGGACTGTAAAAAATGTTGTTTGATATATCTAGCATCAAACATAAAATAACAAGACAAAGGAAGCAGTTAGAGTTACTGACCTTAGAGGTATGATAGCTGCCCATAGACAGGGAACGAAGCCTGGAAATTAAACTTAAAGCACTTCCAGCACATTACAATATGCTACATTAACATGCCTTTGACACATTGAGTGAGGGGTTCCTTAGGCAATAACATGGATGCAATTTTGTTGATGCATTTACTAGTTGAATAATTTGACATCTGAACGCTCGCTGTTCATTTTGCCAAGTCAGTGTGCGTGCCGACTTGTACCTATTTTGCATCGATTACGCCTGGAAATGTGAAACCAAAGAAATCCCCTGGAGAAAATTCACTGATGTGTGCTCAAATAAACTCCCACTCTTCACTTTTGTGTGGCTCAGATTTAGGCTTCTTTTTACTCTACCCCAATGTTCTGCCATTCAGACAATATGGAGAGATGGGGTACCACTGTAACTCCTGTGCCCACCCCCTAACACTCGACAGATGGACTACCCCCCGCCTCTACTCTTTTATGGGACCTCTAATTATGCTTACATGCCACATCAAAATCAGGCCCAGCATGGACTGCCTTTGGTATATGCAGAGGAAGTGAGCTACTCAGATGCAATAAAGCCTCCTACTGCAGCTTGTCTGTAATTTTTGGTTCAACTGTGGACAAACGGTTGTGTGCCCCCCACTGTTACCCACACTGACTGCATTTTGCACACTATGCAATTGTCACTAACAAAAGTCACTAAGTCACCTCTGTAAAAAATTATGGACACCCAGATACTAATCAATACTGAAACTAGTATCAAAACTAGATGCTTATGGGAACAGGTACAATTACTTGATGAACTGACTTATACTGGAAATGGTATAAGAAAATATATTTTACTAAAATATACTAAAATAAAATGGTCAAATAAATATGTAGAAAAGCCTCTATTACAGCTTTTTTGTGGCTTTTTTTTTATAGGGTTTTGGCAAAGTCTGGGTTTGATATTGGTAATTGTGAACCATAGACATAATGAGGGCTTGCCAGTTGGACTAGCTGGGACAAGAGCTCTGAATGCTGCCGTGGGTTGGAGCTGTGATGAGGCCCATCCTGGTACTTGTGGTGTGAGGGGGAGGCCGCGCAATGCAGAAGCTCCTGGTGTGTTTTTAATCAGGGACAGGGCTGGGAGTCATTTTCGGGCCCCGGTGAGTTGAGCTCATTGTCTCTCTAACTCCCTCTGTGGAGAGTGCAGGGGGCACACAGACGGCAGCATAGCGTGCATGTCAGATGTAAAGAGGTCTCGGAGGGTCATACCTTGTTGATTTATGTGGCCACAATAGTAAGAGCAGAGTGAGGCAAAGGCATGGGAAGAGAGGCTGAGCAGATCAGCCCTGCTATGATTAAAAGTGACGTGCGTTTGTCTGTTATCGGAGGAAAGCCATAAGTTTGGAAATCAATCTTGTAATGGAGGCCTCACTGTACAATGTGTAGCCTGGAGGCAGCAAAGTGTATTACTTGTGCTGTCAGAGTTGCTCGGGTTTCTACACAAATAATGTGTAACCTGTAGGATCAGAAAGCCTCCTCAGCTCCATCCAGGTCTGTCTCAGCTCAACTTTCCTCTAGTGTGGAAAATGTACAGGACATCTCTTTGAACATGCATTATACCACTGTGTACAATTTTCCATTTCACTTCTGCCTGTTCTTCCAGCTTCATCTTAAGTCACACCCCACTGACCACTGGAAATAACACTAAATCAGGTTCATGTTTTGGATCAAATGACATGTTACTGTCCCCTCAATAATTTCAGACTTGCATTGAAACAGCACACACTGCCATGTTTTGGTTGTAAAGAAGAAAAAATGCATTCAATAAAGGCTGAGCTTTATTTTAACACTACCTGACCATAAAGACCTGTTCACTGGAACTGATAAAGAACAAGTCCTTTTCAGATAAAATTACATTCACAAGCTACCTAGCATTTGCCATCAGTTAGTCACTCTCACCTTTTTGTTGAAAATCAAACACCGACTCACAGCTCACAGACTCCTGAGAATGTGTTTCAAATACTTTTTTTTTTTTTTTTTTTTTAAGTTTTCAGACTTTCTTAAAATGTTTGTGGCATTGTTTGCGAATGTGTGCATTGTCCCCATGGTAACTGCTGAACATTCCACTATACACATACATGTAGAACATCCCCAGTGTGATGTCACTGCGAGGTATCAATGAACAATGTATACATTTTAAAGCACTTGCATTCTAGCAATGTAAATTTTGTTATGGTTAGATTCTGGTAATGAAACCCAATTTTAAGGCAGATAGAAAACATAGGCACATAGAATATGTGTCATTGGTTAAATAAGACAATGATTCAGTTCATACATTTGTGCAGCTGTAATGTCTTTAGACAGAAGCATGACACCACCCAACGCATTTAAAGTTTTTGCTTGTCCTTGTGGGCTGCATTTAAATTGCAATTTCCTTTTCTGAGCCCAGGGTTTTCCTCCAAGTTAAAGCTAGCCCTGTTTGCTGTAGTATAGTGCATAAGTGGCCAGTCGTCATGTCATTGTGGTCATATAGCTGTTGTTGTGTTGTGTGCATGTTTTGTCTGCATTATAAAGTCCAGCGTGGTTTCTCTCTCTGCTTCTGCTGCCGGCCACAGCTCTCCCAGAACTACTGCGCACACTTCAGAACACAAATAAATGTCCAATTATAGTCTGAATGTCTGAGTAATAAATTATGATTTATTTAAACACTGTGATGCGTTATGTTATGATTTGTCAAATGGGGCAAATATGGTGGCTTTCTTGAAATGTTAATCTTTTTATTAAGACCACACAGGAAGATGTCAGAAGTGAAGGGAGAAGTGTAGAAAAGTCCATTAGCATTGCTAACATTCTTGACTCATTTTGCCTGTAGTTATGCACTTGCATTACATCTTGGCTCACCCTGGACTGAATATTATTTTTATTTGGACTGGGGCCAGGAGCTGCGGCTTAAGTAATGTAAACAGCTGTCACCAGCAGGAGTCATAACTAATAGGTATCTGTGGACAGGGGTCACTTGTAGTTTACATGTTTACCACCTAATGGCTTCAGAGATGGTACTGCCTTGGTGCAGTAATGGACATGGAGTGTCATGGACAATTTAGGACTGGTTATCATCATCCCCACATACATATGAATGAGAGGAACTATAGGACTGACCTTGAGATCATGGTTTTCTGCATTAGATGGTTTCAAAAAGACCTGATGGATAGCATTTTCTGTCCATTGTTGCAAAAACACATGGCTATCTATTGGTTACAATATACGTACTACTGATGCCACCCAGAGATTTGGATGCTGTTCACTGCATCTCCATCCAAAGTGAATTTTAATCCTTATCTATTCTTTTATGCTTATTTTCTGCATATCATTCCTGATGTGTTTGTATCAGAAGAAAACATGTAAATGATTTCAATCAAAAATAGAGTAAGTATGTACTATGTTGAAAGGAAACAAAAAAAAAAAATCTCCTGTGTGTTGAATTTGGAGCTAGCAGTCTGCCTGCTTTAGTCCTGGCAGTGCCAGTCTTCAGGTGCTGAAGGGCCAGGGGGCAGAGGCCAGGACTTTGACACCTGCTAAACAGGCCAGGCTGTCGTGTGCTGCTAATATTCACTTTTTCAACACCTCAAATGAACTTCTTTTTTAAGGCTTTAGGTTAGATTTATATTTTATTACTCTCTTATAAAGGGTTGGTTTTCTTGTAAGAGAAAGATATTAATGTTAATATTAATAATGTTTTCCGTAGTGGTGTTGAATCCAGTAACAGTGCATCCAACTGACTCATAGGAAACAGTTCTTTGTTGAAAACAAGTGAATTTGAGGTAGCTTCCCGTCACAGCCCTAACGTCAATATTGGATCCAGGCCACTTTTAGAGGGCTAGAGAAATGGGGCTTTGATGTTTGGGGGTTTAGTGACAAACAGCATGTGTGAAAGTGAGCCCAGGTCTTTGCCATCTGTCCCCCGTGGTGCAGTCCACTTTTGACCCTAGTGCTCACCTCAGATCTCCCCGCTTCTGCACCAGGCTGCAGGGGCGCGAGCTTGTATCTTGTTAAAGGGTTAATGAGGTAGAACTTTGTAGGAGAAGTCCACATTTTACAGATTTAAGGCCTGAAGAAATACTAGCTCTGGCAGATTTTGTTTTGCTTTCTGTCTCAACTGTTTTGTCTCCATCTGCGAAGCTAAGCCTTTAGTATTTGTAGAGTGTGGTTGGCAAAACATAAGGGTTTCCTTTTCTCAATTCTAACTATTATTGAAATTTGAGTTTGTTTAGGTAGCACTATTTACTATTGACACCTGGTTCTCATAAAATGGGTACAAACAAAACCCAAAATGTCAAATGGTTTGCTTCCTTTTGTACATTGTCTTGTACACAGTGGGTATTTCTAGGTTGCCAGCTTTTCTCAGTGTTTTTCTTTCAGGACAATTATTTTGTCTGGTCTTCCACTTTTTAAAGGCAAAAGGCAGCAATATGTTATAGTGGACACATATCATACAAAATAATAGATTTCTGAGTTGTATTTTGGTTATATTCATTGCATGGGTGCCAGTCCTCGGTTTAAACAAGGATGGCTTCAAGGAAAAAAGGTTGGAAACCACTGCGTTAGAGGAGTACAATTTTTATCAATTCCATTCAGGTAATTCTTCCATGGCAGTTAGCCCACATCCTGAAATATTACTGTTTTTGCTTGACACCTGAGTAAAACCTGTCTCTTATTTGGAAACAACAGGCCTGATTTCCTGTACTCCTCCTCCAGCTGTGATTTAAACATCTGAGCAGAGTGTAAGTCTGCATAAGGTGATGGTTAATAGAGAACACTTTGAACGAAACAAGTTCAGATAGGAGAGTACTGCTCATAGTGCATGCAGTGCAAATATGTGCGGCATGCCCTGGGACTTGACTGATGTTGTCCTGTGATGTCCTGGGCACTGAGGGGAAATCCACAGCCACAGCTCTGTCTGTGTGCTCATACTGAGTGACTGAGTCAATTACTTTCAACACACTGAGCTACAGGTGTGGAAATTAAGTGTGAGCTTTATGTCTGATAAATTACCAACATGTGGCTAATCAGACCAACACCACCGTCCCATCTATCCTTTTTTGGCTCCTGATCACAGTTGATATATGTATGTTTGGTTAAATGACTGTACTCCCTGGTTTAGTTTGAGTAAATGAATAATTCATGTTACTTGAATAGCACCACTCAAATGTGATACTGAGTTTATCATCATCAGTCATTTTTGAGACAACTTAATATATTGTGCCCTTATGACATGATAAAAATGTGTTGCTGTTTTTTTCCTTTTTATTTTAAAATATTTTCACTCACCCTAGTGTTTATGTGAAAATACATGTCCACATCTGGTTGTTTTTGTCTTACCTGACTTAAATTTGGTCAGTTACAAGAAGCTCTTAGGAAATTAAGTTATACAAATCATCTTCAGATGCTCCAATAACAAAATGTTGTAAAAAACAAAACAAAAAAACAAACAAAAAAACCAAAACAAACAACTTTATTATTTGAACCTGGACTATATTTTATTATGTCTCCTCCTCAAAGTCTGTGCAATAGCTCATGATTTGATTTGCTTTACATGTGTGATTTGCTTTGCTATGTATTTAGGATGATCTACAGTTCTCTTGTGCTATTATTATTATTATTATTATTATTATTATTATTATTATTATTATTATTATTATTATTATTATTATTATTATTATTATTATTATTATTATTATTATTATTATTATTATTATTATTATTATATTATTATTAACTATTCAACTATTACATATATGTTCTACAAAAAGCAGTGCTTATGTGGGCTCATTGTGTTGTAGAATAAATGTAAGTAGTCTAAGAGTTTTAAGAAGCATGAGACTAGGATTCTAAGGCAGGAGGTGTTTATTTACCATCAGTGGCAGACCTGGGCACTGGGGACATGTGTCCTTGAGGCACTGTGATAGTGTTGATCTTATATACCCAATTTTGTGTCTTTTCCTCTAATATCAATATGGCACATCAAATCGTTACTCACAATTTAATAGACTATATAATTTGGTTAAACATGTGTTAAAATGTAATAATGCTATTGTAGACCCATTTAATTTAACTGGTAGCCCTCAATCAACTCGGTTCTTGTGAAGTAGCCCTCAGCCCTCGAAAGGTTGGTGTCATCTGCTCTAGACACACTGCCACACTGCCCTGGGGATGTGTTGTAGTGATGCTCTTTGAAGATAATTTTGGTGTATTTAACGTCTTGCATCAAGCATAAATACGGTAGACTGTATTTTCACAATGCGGCTGAAAAAGTGCAGCTTTTATGTAGAGCTAAATGCACTGGCATTGTGTCCAGGCAAAAATGAAAACATAGCAGCCAACCAGCCAGCCATAATCTGCACTGAGAACCAGTCCAAGATATTTACAAATAAAGTTTAATAAAGTTGTATTTTGGGATTTTCCCTGTACTAAAACAAATGGTGAACCTTATTTTGGTATTTTAATTGTTTTGGTTGAATTGTTCCAAAGATGTTGACCATGACTGGAACAGCGATGCTGTTGTTTTCAACAGAAAGTGGACTGTAAAACCTTTTTACGGGACCACAGCTCAACAGTGAAGACGCTTTCCTTTTGCTTGACCACCACATCAAGGTCATTCCCTTGCTTTTTGATTTTTACACGACCATAGGGCTTTCCATGTCAGTTTTAAGTGTCTGTCAATGAGACTTTAAGTGTGAGAAGGAGAACCCGTGGGGTGGAGTCTGTAAAAATTTAAAGGAGATGGTATCAGAGAAACAGATGCGTGACTCAGGACAGTGCACGTAAGTCATGATCCACCATAAAGATTTCAGTAAGGAAGTATAATTACAATACTGGCAGGATATACAAACACATACACATGGAACGGATACAAGATCGTTCAGAATTCATTTAAAATGTGTTTTATAGTAAAAGACTAATAATATAATTAAAATTAATAAGATAATAATTGTTGACATCTATTTGACTGCTCTTTATGCCCTCATTCCTATCACATTTAAGTTCATTCAAGTCCAAAGCTGCATTGTGAACTCTACTGAAGCTGCTTTATGTGGCTGTACCCTTCACCTTGTTCTAAATTTCATTTTGTGTTTCAAATGCCATTGATTTCTAGTTTTCCACTTAATGAACCATGCCATAGAAACAGTTAGCCTGAGATCTTTTGCTTGACACTGAATGTGTTCTCTCTACTGCTCTGTTATAAAAAGGATCTATCCAAATGTATAACCATGTGCTAGGAGTATGAAATGTTAAAGTTAACCTGGAGAAAAAGTATAATGTAGAGGATTTCCATCTGGGAGAAATAAGTTGGAGGTAACTCCCAGATATGTTGTGCTAAATTGGAGCTGAAATGAGGCTGTAGCTCATAAGGCCGGTGTAACCCTATGACACCCCTGTTTCTGCTTCTGGTCTTTCTCTGTAGCTCTGAGCTAAGTGCCACTTCCAGATCTGTGACACATCCAGCTCTGAAACGCGGCAGGTTTGATGTCATTTTTCCGTCTACCAGTCTTTAACAAGCTCGGACCATGTAGTGTTGTCGTGGGGCCAGGCAGTTGGTGAACTCTGGGTGCGAGGGTTGACACTTTTAGGCTTGGCTTTCAGAGCAGCACAAACCCAGACTGTTCAGTGGTTTGCTTATTATGGTCTGGTCCCAGCCTCCATCAAGCTGCTGGCTGCAAACCTAACATCCTCAAATGGTAAATGTCATAAGAATGTGTCAGCTCTCCTCTCTATATAACAGTTATATACAGTGGCATAGTGAGAAAAGTGTGTACTGTATATGCCCTTCTCTACAATGGTGAGAGTGACTGGCGGTTGGGTGCATTCACAGACAGCGTTATTAGATTTACATACCATGGGCACTTGGAAAAATGTGACGATGGAAATACTTGTGTTTAAGGCTTTGTTTGGCATTGTTGAAAATCTAGTCCTGCATGCTGTGATACGTTCAGTGCATTTTCAGATGATTTCTATATAAACAGCAAAAACAATCTTTTCTACACAAGCTTGTGACTGCACATTTAATGGTTGTTGTACTTATCGAATGAGACTATCAAATTTGAACTGGGCAGTCTGATTAGTGACATTTATTAGAGTTGTCTATAAAGGCTCTATTGTTAGCTCAAGTGAGTTAGAAAAATCAACCCAAATTTGTTTCTGCTTCAAATAAAAACATTAATTTCCCCTCCATTTGCTTCTGCTTTATTTATTTGAAGTAGGTGTGATTCAATTAGTGGCTGCACAGTAGTTGATTGTGTGATTAACAAGAGTAAAACTAATTTGTGAATATATTAACTCAGACATACCTCCTGAAATATATTTCATTATGGGATTGTTTTGGCTCTTAATAGAGGAAAAAAGCACTTTGCCAACAAATTGTATTATTTATTATTTTTACAGCAATGGCATCTTGATTGATAGAGTACAAGGATTACTCAAACATACATGAATCCCTTAAATGCAACTTTGAGTGTGTTAATGAGCACAGAAACAATTATAACATGGTTAAAAGGTGTTAAAGTTGATTATGCATATTTCTCCTTTAAGTTCTTAATCCTTATATATAGGCACGCTCAAGTCTTTACTACATTTTAATAAAAATGTCAGTTTTGACGATGCAAACATTTGTAAAGAGGTATCACTTTTCAGCTGTGACCAGCGGCCAACTTGAATAAAACCCTATATAAAAGTGTCTTGTTCTTGATGTTAAGTTTGCAGCTTTTAAAGACACACAAAGATTATCTGCAATTTGCCTTGTTAGGGTTTTGGGTTGCATGGCACTGGAGCGAGTCGACGTCAATGATTTCACGGTGAGCAGTAGGTGAGGGGAAGGCAGGAAGTCCATGGGCCGTGGGAGGAACCCCCTCTATACTTTTTTGGCAATACTCAATGTAGTCAGTCACACTTACTTTGGACCCATAAACATTACCTGAGAACACTCATGTTAAAATTAGATTTAATTGAGCCTATTCCTATTAAAACAAGAGTTAACTGCAGTATTGTAATGCGTGGCATTGTTTGCAAAGAATGTATACCGCATTGTATATAGCCTGTGCTGTAAGTTTTAAAAAGAACATGGGTCTCTTGTGCCTTAACTTGGAACCTTTTTTTTTTTTTTTTTTTTTTCATTTTTATTTCTCATTCTCAGTATATGGACAGGCCATGTTTCAAGCTCAGAACCCACAGAATCCCCTCACTGAGCTGCAGAGTCTGCACTAGCACTGATTAATAATTGGCTGCAGATGATTGAGATCAAAGAGAGCCCTTTCAAACCAACAGGTTCAGTTCTCTAAAATGAGAGACACATTCTGCTTTCTGATTGGGTAATTGCCTTGTGAACCAAAACATAAACCACATCCAATGTTTTTTTTTTTTTTTGTATCTAAGAATAAATCTGCATTACAATTGTCGTCAGTGAAAGCAATATTTGATTTAAAACTATTTACCCCGTTTGTTCTTTTTTGTTCATCTTCCCCTACTTGTGTAAACCACCATATTTGTTTTTACTAGTTATGGACCATTTGTTTCCTGCATCTGCCTGTCCAGAAGTTGGTGGTTGGTGGAGTCTAGGTTGGCTATACCACTCCGCCCTCCCCCTCTTATGTCACATATATTTTTGATGAGTGAAGAGGAGGATAATGATAAGATCTCTTGACTGTTCCTTTGAGAAAACTGTGACGGTTTCGGGCCCAAGTGACACAGGGAGTTATATTTTAGGACTGTGCCTGAGCAGACTACAGACATATTCAGATGGACCCTTGCTTTTGTCATTGCTGCAGGCTTGTCAGAAGTGGGAAGTGCGGATTTGTGTTGTTCCTCGCTCTATGTATTCTGCGGTTGTAACTGTAAACGCGACCGGTCCATCGTGTGAACTGACTGTTTCAATGTGCGTTCCTTCGTGTGTTTTGAAACATACGCATACTTAAGTTTATATTCATGATATTTCACCGTGAGCACTTAATGTGTGGCTTTCATCCCCATCTGTGTCACTTTAGTTTCAGTTTGAACAGTGGAGGAGATAGGGCGTCACATGTCAGTTTTGTGGGTTCAGAAGCATGTGTCAAAACCTAATTTATGGGAACGGCATGCAAAGTAAGATGGTCTATGCAACCTTATAAACATACAGATGTTGTTGAGAGAAAACTTCATACAAAATTAGGTTGAGCTGGAATGATGCATAGGCAGATGTGGGCCGAGAAGCCAAAAACTACACATGAAAAATCCACATGAAAAAGTCCTTATAAAATGAAGGTATGCTGCAATGATGTTTAGACTTTCACAGGTAACACTTTATAATAAAAAGTAGGAAAGACTTTTTGAACTTTATTAAGGTTTATTGATGTTTAGTTGTTATAAAGAGTAACTACTTAACAATATTATGGATATAAATCTGGTCTCCTTCAGATGCTTATTTCTAGAGCTCTTGTAGATTTAATTTTCCTTTCCATATGACCAAGTGTTTTCTTTAAGAGTGGCTCAAACCTGCTGGCCACTGACAGATTGATCTAACGCGTAAGACATTGTGCTGCCTGTGTCGTCTTGGTTTGTGAGCTGGTCGGCGCTCCAGTGAATTGTGGCCTCTTTCCTGACATACCTGTGGCCTGAACTTCCAAACCTTTCCACAGACACACATAAGTTAATCTCCTCCGATCTGCACTGCCTTCTCCCTTCCACCATACGCAGCCTCTTGCTTCCACTCCACTTTCCCAGTCGCTGATTCCAGGATGTGGGATCTGCCGCGTTCAAACAGCGTGTGATTATGTTATCCTCAATCACTGTTCATGGCGAGATTAGCAACTGGCAAAACAAATGTTGGACAACAAAGATTATCCAAGACATTTAAACCAGACTCCTAAAAAAGGGCTTTTCTGTGATTATAATGTCCTTGCTGACTGAGACACCAGTGAGCTACAAAAACCACAAACTTGATTCATTTTTAATATTGTTATTATTGTCAGCATACTGTTAATTAGTAAGGCACATATAGAGTCACTCCAGTTCAGATCGGTTGGAGGAATAAGCTTTCCAGGCTTATAGCTCTTTTATATTTGCCAACTTGGCTTTCTCTTTCTGTCAGTGTTGTGTTCCATTCGGGCCAGAGTGCAGGGAGTGAATGGGACCACGTTAATGTGAATGTCAGTTTGCCATAAACACAGTGAGTCTGTATATACTACAGATATATATGGTTAAGTTGTGAGGTTTGGTCTTATGTCGCGGTGTAGTTTAACTCAATGGGAGGACTGACACAATGAAATGTGAGATTAGATGGTTTTGCAAGTATGTTTTAAGTTTGTTCAGGTGGGTTAAGTTAGTAGCTGTTTCTGAAAGGACAATCCCAATATTACCTGGCCTTAACAAGCTTGTCTCAGGGCTGTTTAGCTACCACAGCAGCAGGTGAATCTTTAAGTTCCCAGTAACTTTTTGCAAGTGAACAAGCCACGATTAATACGCAATCGTTCGGAGTGTTCCTCATGCCTATTAAGCCTCATCTAGTTCCTATCCCACAACTCCTAAATGGAATAAGAGAAAGAATAATTGTTAGTTTTAGTTTCTTGGAAGTAGCCCATAGAAATAACTGTATATTGTTTTAATTTGTATGTTGCAATGTATCTCTTCTGAACTATGATCAATGTCTTGTCATTGTAAACCTGTTCACTCTGAGTGACGGGAGAAGCATTGTCATCAGTATTCAATTTAGCATTCACCTGGACAGATCTCCTTGTAGATTATAGAATAGGTTTGGCAGGGACAAAAAGTTGTGGTTAAGTCTCCTCTCGCTTGCTCTCTTACAAAAGACATGCACAATTGATGTGTCCAATGACATTTGCTGACTGATCTTCACAGGATTCCAGACTGATGCCTGTACCAGGCCCACTTAGAGCTCACTTTTGTCTTGGTGAATCTGTTCAGAGAAACCTAATATGCGAATCCATGGCCAGTAATGCAGGCTCTGTCTCTCCGGGTTTGTCCATTTAGATACACCCTGTGTATGAAGCATTGCGGTGGGTCGCTGTTCCCTGCATGATATTCTAGACTTGGCTTACATCAAGTCAAGCGTCTTTTATTCAGAGATTGGCTTTGCCCAAGGACATTTTCCTACAAGCAGGACCTGATGCATTCACTGAAAAATCACTTATTGGAGGAAAAAGAATTTTACTGGTGTCTTTGTGTTCACCAACACAAGGCTGGGTTTTAGCCAATGTGGTTTGGGTGCTTTTGTCAGCTTTATTATCATTCAAGAAGACATATCTGGCCAGATTTAATGCAATATTCACAATCAAAACCAATCAATAGTGGGACGCTGAGAGGATAACCAGAGTTTGTGTGAATGACAAATTGTTGAATTAGAAATATTTACGACCCACTGATGTATCTATTAAAGGTCATTGTTCTTATTGTGCAGTGAGAACTCCCAACAGTTAGGGCTGTCATATCTAGTTACCTCAATACTTTGTGAGCGAAGCACACACATTGTTTCACCAATATTATATCAGTACTGACAATGGCATTTCAAGGTTTAGTTAAAATAAACTCACTGGTTTACAAGAGACTGTATGAGCATATAATAATACATACATATACACTCACTAAACAGTTAGAAGATGTTTCAATTGAAACTATGCCACAGCGGCATACAGAAAATGTCTTAACATTCTCATATGGTTCATGTAATAATAAAAGTAAACATAGTTAACCCCTGAGGAGATGTTCCTTTTCAACTACAATGACATAATTTTAAAAGTTCATTTGTTTTGCTGACTTTGTGCTCATTCTTCCTGTGTCCTCTCTTCTCCTGTAATTTTTTACAGCGAGCTATGGAGCGTATCCAATCTGTAAAGGCTGCTCGGTGTGCTCCAGAGACAACGGCTGTGTAAACTGCCAGCCCAAACTCTTCCTGTTCCTGCACCGTGAGAGGATGAGGCAGTACGGGGAGTGTCTGCAACACTGTCCAGCAGGGTACTATGGCATGAGGAGCCCAGATGTCAACATGTGCTCCAGTAAGTCACAGTCACATCTACATGTATTTATGCCTCAGATATCTCATGTGATTGTCCATGAAATTAAAATAATTATTTACTTCAACAGCATGGATACACTATGGTTATTATTTTAATTTCACAGCAAAAGTCCCATGATTCTGACCCAGAGCTAAAAGGTACCAACTACTAATACGGCCATTAGATTGATTAAATGCAGACACAAATTTCCTCACAAAAATTTAAATCATGCGTGTTTATGCCTTACAATTTTTGTATCTCAGAATATTTTGAAATAATTTCTTAACATATTGGTTCTATTCATCAGCTATGATTGCTCATAACAGAGTCTTGTAATATTCAATAGAAGTAAAATTTACAGTGCTAAAAATACTGTAAAATCTGTTTTGTAAAAAAATATTTTGCAAAATTCTGCTGACACCCATGGCTTTCACCCTTTCAGCACCTCCCTCTTAGCACCTCATCATCCCCAGACACACATTCACGATCCATCAGCTCTGCCTCTTTCCCACAACACTTGATTTATTGTCAATTATCCAAAGCAGACACACATACTTCACAATTTGAACGGCTCGTCTGTTCACAGGTGGATGAAAAGCAGTTAAGGCTGTAGTCTTGTGTCTCCTGGGATTGTTTAACAGCTAGGGAGAACCCTGGTTCTTATTTCTCCTTACACCTGCATTACTAAACATCCCATCGTTATACGAGTGTTTCTGAAAGCATGAAATCCGGGAGGAAATTCAACCAAGATGCACAAAAAGACTAAAGCCAAGCCAGCTCCAGAGATTTGTCTCCTCACATTAAGGCTGACATGTAAAGCCAAGCCCTCTTTATCCATGCCATACTATATCATATGAATATGTACAGTGTTAGTATTAGAACATGAAGAGCACTTTGTAAAGTGTCTAGTAGCCTCGAGGATTGACTCTCACTAGACAATGTAATCCCTGATAGAGTTTTTTTTTTTTTACTTTAAACTAGTGGGACATCCACTAAAAGTCTATAAATTTAACCATGAGTATTCCATGCAGCATGCTGATTAGAATCTGTGTAACTGTGTGCATTAACTGTTAACTAGACTATTAACATATAGAATGAAATACATTCTTTAAACAATATTATATGTGAATGAGAAATTCATTAGTTATTTCCAACTAAGAAATAACATCAATATAGGGAAAAAAAAAATCTCTAAATAAATTATTTAAAAATACATAATAAAACCAGCCCCCTTTTAGGTCTTAAGTTGTATTGTTGTTTTATATCAAAGATAATCAAATAAAATTCAATACAGCTTTAACATGGTACATGTGTTGCTAAAATTTTTGCTCTACATCTTTACATAAAATTGACCTAACACTGTTGCCAAGATAATTATTACATTATTTAGGGATCCTAATGTTGATGTTGATTTAACTTATTAATTGTGTGTATAGTGCACAAAAGACGACATGAAAATACCCCTTCGTTTTATGCATTAAAGCATATTTTGACCATAGATCCTGAATGAAAAAGACACATTGGTAAATTTACACAGAGCCTGAGGTGTTGGCCCAATGCTTCACATGAATACAGCTAAGAACTTGAACCCATGTAGTTCTCGGAGCCAAACTTCTGACAAAGAAACTCAAATCAAACCTCAGAGGAGCCCCTTCGAACCTTATGGCTGAACAGTGTGAACACGAAGAACCAGGGAAGGAAAAACATGCTTTGTGCTTACCCAATCACCAGGAAAATGCATCCTCCGGATCTTTTGGATTATTCAAATGAAAAGCATGTTATTGGAAATCATTATTGTTGATGTCCATTTAGCAGGAAGCTCGTGTATTGTAAGTAGATTTCAACACATGCAATGAATTTGTTGCTATCTGTAAATACTAAACTATTTAAAAAAAAAAAAAATCTAATTTGAATACACAGAGGAAGAGAGGTTAGCAAAGCAAGGAGTGGTCTGTACATTTTAATCGAGATAGAGATTCCAATCATTTCGAATTTCTAATTGTTAGTGATATAATCTGCCTGTAAAAGCATGTGGTTTGGAGCAGGGAATACATTTTTTTTTTTTTTTTTTAATTAAATTGCAACAATTAAAGTCCTTTTTGTTTATATGAAGGAAACAAATTATTTGTTTTTATACATAAGTTCACCATTGGTAATTACATGTGTGTAAATTGTGGTTCATTAAAATACCAACTTTGGCAACCATCTTGTTTTAAGGCCCATAGTTGGTGGAATTGGCTCTAGGTTGCTCTTTTAATAGGAACAAGTGGACAGAGAAGAATGACTCGAATCAACTTTAGTCAGAGCAACCCAAATTGTGACATACTCAGGATTAAGTTGAGTATCCCCCAACAGAAACATATCTCCACAACAGAGGGCGATTCTGAAAAGCCACATTAATTTCACCCAATTTTTCCAACTGTAAGAAAATTGGAGGAGAAAGCCATCTTGTTCTATGACAAAGTCTTAAACTTTTCTTCGCTAACCACTGTTTCCCGCACTGGGCTACTTTTGACTGTAACCAGTGCTGATGTGTGGCCAGTTAATCTGAGTCCCTTACCGTACAAACTGCTCAAAGAACAACATCTTGTATTGTCACAAAGCATCACATCTCAGAGTGGGCCCAGCTTTGATGTGATCTTACTTTTCTAATCCAGTTTCCTATTTGACCCTTATTGGTCGCTGTGTGCTGCATGTCATTTCCGACTTACAAAAAGCTTTTCACTTGGATCCTAAT
Organism: Periophthalmus modestus; assembly: GCA_019594935.1. Taxonomy (NCBI): domain Eukaryota; kingdom Metazoa; phylum Chordata; class Actinopteri; order Gobiiformes; family Gobiidae; genus Periophthalmus; species Periophthalmus modestus. Next base: position 13,887,286 of record JAIEZT010000124.1, on the reverse strand, counting down.
TATCAGATCTGTCCAAACAGATTGACAACAGCAACTTATTGTTGTAGTGGTAGCTGTCTTGTGCTGCTGGCTCAGTCTGTGGCATTACATCTCTGTTATCATGAGCTTTTTAAACACGGTCTCTGAAATCACTTCAAGAACAGCTGCTTGTTATTACACTGGAGTTTGTCTGTGTGATCTTATCTCATTCAAGAATTTCTGAGGACTCCCCTGGTAAAAGAAAACAAGAGCAAGACAAGCAAACGGCTTATGCATTCAGCAGTCAACTTTGAAACAGTGTTTATAGTGACTCTTTAAGCAAAGTTGTTTTTTTGTTTTTTTTTGCAGTGCCTCAAAAGATTTGTTTTTTGTTTTGTTTTTTTTTCAATAGAAATATTAAAGTTGAAGCAGTCTAAAATACTTCCCTGCTAGCTGTACAACTCAAAAAGCAAAGAAAACCAACCTGCCAAATTTTATTTTAACAAAATACATGACTCAAAACTTCATTTGAAAGCTTTCTCCCTTCTGGATCAGAGTCAAACATTGCTAATGATACATAATGTAGAAGAAATTTAGGTAATATGCCAAAATTGCCAAATAACCAGTGGGACAACCCATACAGTTTTGAAGTTTCACGAGGTATGTAGACTAGTGGGATACATGACTACAAGTATTGGCTGAAATTACAGTTTTAAAATAAGCTGCAATTGACTAAAATTTGTCCAGCCATTGGCCCACAAGTCTGGGGGTGAAGTGAGAATTGAATAAATAAATCTTAGACAACAACTTTAAGCTCAATTTGTTCTTAATCCATTGTGCAACTGGCCGTTTCCTTGGTTGGTTTTACTATGAAGCAGTGGCACACATAATGAATTTTAAATTTAAGGCAGTGTTCTCTGAGGGGGTTTTCCCTGAGCTGCCGAGAAAATAACACTCTAATTTAGGCCAAAAACAATGGGAACTATACTTTTCCGAAACATAACGTAACTACTGGAATAACTGGAAGCCCATTTACAGCGTGACTCGAGCTGGATTCCAAAGAGGCCCTCCACACAATCCCTCTGTCTTTCCCAGGAGCTATTCAGTGACTGTAAGGGAGTACAACTTTGCCCTATTGTTGCATAATGGTTTCCTGTCTATACATTATATACTTATTTCACTATTTTATGACAGCTGATGCTTGCATTTATACCCATAAACCTCTATATGCAACACAGTGGTCTTATCAGCCGCCCATAGAGGCCCCACACTACTGTCAGTGGGTGTCTAGTCTGTGGAAGATTTGTGGCAATAGTTACACAGAGCAGTGCTTCATGTAGGGCCAAATGTGTGTGAATGCAGCATAGGCATGTTCTCTCAAGTCACATTTTATAATAGCCTATAACATCCAGTACTGCACAGAAGTCTCGGTGGGCTGTGGAGAACAATTTCATGTAACTGTAGTTTTAGTTTAGTCTTAAGTTTTTATTTGAAAGGACAGTCTACATCATTTTGTTCATTAAAGAAAGCTTGTTTTGGTTTGAAACAGACTGGAAATTCAACTTTTACTCCAGGACTACAAGACAATGGCTATCTACACCTGAAATAGTTTATATTTAACTTTTTTTCATGCTAGAACACTGTATCTACCATTCCATCATATCACTACACAAGCAAGCTCCCCAAATGAAATAGCTACTTGCTAAAGCCTCTGTCTAAGTTGTCTTTAGGCAGCATTATGTTGAGAGGGTCAGCATGAGAGCAGGACAGTGTTCTCAAACTTCTTCCCTCAGGGTACATCACAGACCCCCCAGTGAGGCCCCCCTGTCCCAACAACATGACCAAGCTAAGCCACATACCCAGCTGCCTTTACCCCTCTGAACCACATTCTTTATAACACATTGAAACCACTCACTGTTTGCCAACCGGTACGATCAAGACACAAGATTACCAATATCCTGGAAGTTAAGGTTCTACATTACTGCTTTATGTGCCACCAGAGATTCCACTGTCAGAGGTCATTTCTGTGGCTTGCCAGCTCAAATTTACTTTTTACTGCTTTTCTCGTACTAAGGGAAATATGTTACTACGTCCCATTGTTGTATTTCTAGCAACTTTGTCACATCAAATTAGGCCTGGAAGTAAAACATAAATTAGCTTCACCTTCCTCCAGGATCGTTTAGTTTTTAAAGAGCAACATGGGACCGTGCTTGGGTTTGAGTTGGATAGAAGCCACATGTTGTTGGCATCATGCAAACGGGGCACTGCAAGGAACTACTAGCCCATAGTTGGCAGCGCTGGCGACTTTCTCTCCTCTCTGTTTCTGGTTCATTCAAGCTCTCACATTTGCACTCTTGCGGGTATTTCCATTGCACACTTTAACCAACAAAAATGTCCAGTTGCTTTTGGCCTTTATACTTTTCAGTGGGACTTTTAATCATCGCAGCTTTAGTAACCGCACATTCAAATTTGCCACACAATACACTACCAAACCAAACTGTCCGTTCCATGGTTCAAAACATAAGAGGCAGGTTTTATTGTTCACATAGGGGACAAATACATCATCGCTGTTGTCTGTACCCAACGCTAAATAAAAATGCAGTTTGAAAATTGAAACAAAATAAAATCACATTTCATCAAATTCCATCATAATCCTGATACCAGTTACCTTTATTTTTAAAGTATAGTATATAGCATACCCAAGTGTAAGTGGAAAGCCTGTCTGTTCGTGACCCAGGTTCTAAGTAGGAGATGTTTATGTGTACTCTGGACCAGGTAGGAATACCAAAGATCAGAGAATTTCCATGGAGTGAAGAGTTAGAGCGGGTGTGCTGACACTGCTGCCGTACCGTATCGGACCTGGCGGCCCGCTGATTGACAGGAACAAGCCCGGCCTTCACCTTGGCTGCGCTGGTGTGGAATAGGAGCATCCATGTGGAAAAACAGTACGGACAGCACTAGGGAAGAACATGGCAGCTGTGGCCCATGCCATGAACTCCTGCCATCTGCAGTTCCACATGACATGGCTGGGTGGCAGTGAGCACAGCCTTCTCCATGTCAGCCAAAGCGGGGGCCTCAGGAGCGGGTCAGAGCTGCTCTGCACTCAGCCTGGAGCCTAAGAATGGAAAAAAGAAGCCTTGTTTTCCCTCACACACTGCCAGGCCTTTTTATGACATGCGCAACATCAGACTCACTCTCCTGGTACTTGGTATAGTGGTCCATCAAACTATGTCCAACTTAGATAACACAGGAGTGGATAGTCATGAGAATCACTGTATTATATGTGAAATATTTGTGAGTGAATAACTTATAATCCCATATCGTTATGAAGTAAAGTAAAATTAGAATGTACTTTAATTCATAATTTAATAATCCATATCAAATGTATCTGGCCTTATCTTGTTAGAACAATACCACACTTGGAAAATTATTATGTTTTGTCATGTTTTGTGTAATTACAACACTACTAAAGCAAAAACAACCATGGCAAATGAATATAAATGCATTTATATTTGGGATTTTTACCAAATATTTATCAGGATAATTTAATATCCGTAGAACAAGACGGCACATATCATTTTGGTTCCATTCTGCCCTTTTCTGCTGTAATATTAATGTAAACATATGTACTGATTAGATATGGCACTGTCAGCTGAGGTTAAACCCAAGCTGACATGACGGTTTAAGTGTGTGTGATAAAACAGAAGCATTTTGCATCCAGACCACAGCTGAGGGAGCATCTCCTCTGCCAAAAATGCACCACGAGGTCAGAGTCAATGCCCAGTGACGCATCTCTCAACTTTACTTCACCAACAAAGTGGCAACAGTGATATGCCGACATCTTTGAATGTCTTAATACATTTTGAAACCAATCTTGTTTGATATTGCTCCAGAAGCTCAAACCTCACCCCTTTTTACTCGTGTGTGTTATGGCCGTCACAGCTGGAGCTCGGACAGAGATAATGATGATAATGCGTTCAAGTTCCGGGAACGACAGGCTTTCAATGGGATCTGATGACCTCATTATTTCTCATTAGTCTCCGGAGGCACCTACATGAAGACTTTAAAGGTGGTCTAGAGGTTAATCCAGTCGGCAGAATGAACCCTCTTCCCTTGTTTGGCTGGAACGCTGCTTGTCCTCCTACTTGGTCTGACCAAGTACTGACAACACTCTGATAGCCTGCGGTGTCCGAGATAGCCTTTTGCTTGATAACTAAATAGATGGATACGTGTCTGTCATAGTGAGTCCTTGCTAGTCACCCATTTTCAACGATGACCCTTGACCCCTTCGTTTTGCCTCCCTGCAGTTAAACTCCCACAGACCCACATTGATACGGCATTCACCTCATCTGTCTTACCATGACATTATTACTTATCTGCTATTTGCAAAACAAGATTTGCTAAAACATCTGCCATCACCTAACATGAAACTCAGCCCCAGTGTCAGTCAGATGCTACTGCTGCCAAATGCCAACTGTATTTAGCTCATACTGTACTTTATTTTCATATATACTGTCAATAACTCATTGCACAACAAGCCTGTGAGTACTGCCAGATGTGCTTGGTTCTTTCTTTTTTTTCTTTCTCTTTTTTGAATGGAAGTTAAAAGTCCCACAGGTGATGACAGGCCTGGGAAGTGTGAAGACTACAACGCAGTGTTATGCTTTCAAATTTGCTTAGTGATTTATTAGTTTGCCTACTATATCTAAGGATTGAGTTTCATCAAAAGGAATTTACAAGAAATCAATTATAGTCTTTAGTTCATGCATTCCACAAAAGTCATCAAAACAAATACGCTGAAATCAACTCTTACATTTTGCTCTGAAACTGTGGGACTAGTACCTTACTTTCTCTAGCAATAAAATTCTTTTTGTAAGTTAACATCTATTTACAGAAGCTTAAAAGTGACAAGCGCTCTATCTCTAATCCCATCTGATTGGTATGTGTGTGTGTCCACAGTTTGTTTAGACTACTAAAGCATGAGACCCAAGTGAGTGGGCAGAGGCCATACTTCAGTGGGCAGGGACCCCCTTGTTTTGGAGGAATGTCGAGGAGGAGGCCTGCTGATGGTTAGCTGGAGATGGTGTAATTATAAGGGGTGTGATTGTGAGAACCTTCCCTTCCCTGCGCTCAACAAGGGTCATAGATAAAAGAGCAACCCCGAGCTTTGTCGCACTTACAAATGTGCCTGACAAACTTTACGCACCTTGAAATACGTAGGACATTAATGCCTGGATGTTACAAGAATCAGTAAAGGAAATGACAATAGCCTTAGAATGTGAGACAGTAGCTGCAGGTCGTATTGGAACGCTATTGGGAACTGCAGAGGAGTGTCATAAATTAGACAGCTCCGGGAGGTTCCTTCTAATCATGTGGGCTCGTGCGTCGCTCTCATTGGTGTGGTTGGTGTAATTTGGCCCTGGCTGACGTGCTATTTGCAGAGTAGGAGCTTGATGACACATTGCCTTTCTTTGCGAATGGTGCTTTGTGTCATGTGTGGCAGCTGGGTGTGGCGTGGGAGGATGCAGTCCATGTGCTGTTGTGTTTACTGTTGGTCTAACTGTTTGTTTGTAACCTTAAAAATTATCACCCACTCCCCATCACCTCACTACTGAAACCGTATATCCAGTCTGTTTGAAGTGTCAGCCAAAATAACCTCAATCCACGTCGCGATTTCTGATGTTATGGAAAGCAGTAGACATGGAGCAGTGAGGAATGATAAGATTTTGTTGGCACTATCCACACGCCTGGCGGGATGTACTCTTCCTGTTGCGGCAAACGATTAGTTAAAAACATATGCCCTATAACGTGTTGCATCCAGACAGCCAGAGCTAACTGTTGAAAGAGGTCAACATGAACTAATTCTTCTCTCATCTCTTTTTCACTTTGAGAACGTGAATCAGGGAATACGAACAAAACTGGCTGTCAGGTAAGAACAAGCTCTGTAAAACAGTCTCCAGTCCCAGAGACAACCAGGCATTGACAGTTTTTTCTCTCTCTGTGGGAAAGACGGTATAATCCTTTCAAGAAGCCCATTCCACAAAGCCCTCAGCTCTCGATCAAGTCCAGATGAGAGGCCTGCACAGGGCCCAAGTGTCTCATGTATGTGTCTGTCTTCCTCCAGGGTGCAGGATAGAGAACTGTGAGTCCTGCTTCAGTAAAGACTTTTGCACCAAGTGTAAAGCTGGTTTTTACCTGCACAAAGCCCGCTGCTACGAAAAGTGCCCAGAGGGTTTCGCCCCACTCGAGGACACCATGGAGTGTGGAGGTAAGTCACACATTATTCTTTTACAGTTTTGACTTTATAACAGTCACTGATTATTAGATGTGTTATTCCATTAGGGTTGAGCAATGGATGGAATTTCAGATTTTACATTCAATTGTTTCTAACGTCAGTGATGCTTGGGCAATTTGACTTTCAATAAAAGTATGTGGCTTGGAGAATTTGATTTTTTTTTTGCAATGACTAAATGTGGGTATTTTATGTTCAGGAAATTAACGTAACAATAATTGTCACTGATCAATATAAGGCAAAATATTGTGATTATCTTTTTGTCATATTGCCCCAGCCCATATTCAAATGAATATGTGAATTAATACCTATGGTTTAGTCAATAATCAGCTATTTTCCACTGCATTCCACTATCCCAACTAGCGCCTTCATAAATCAGGAATAGCATGTGGGCAAAATAACATGCCCAGGTGATATTTGAACTACTAACCTTTGAAGACAACTGCTTTACCTCATGTTGAACTGTCCGTACAAATGTTGAGTTTTTTTTTTTTGGTTTTTTTTTTAATGCAAAGGTAAGAGAATTTAGAACTGCTATTAAAAAGGAGAGGCCACACACTAAGAGGTTACAGAATTCTAATAAAGTTCCTTCACTCTATATAAAAGCTTGACCCTGTTTTTTCTTCCTCTCAAAGATTTTACTTTTGTCTCTGTGCAGAGGGCTGTGAGGTGGGCCAGTGGAGCGAGTGGGGAACGTGCACCAGGAGAAACAAAACGTGTGGGTACAAGTGGGGTCTGGAGACGCGGACACGGCACATTGTAAAGAAACCTCCCAA